>VWYI01047934.1:149122-168813 GCA_013399455.1 Anthoscopus minutus
GCTTCCCTTCCCTTCCCAGCTTCCCTTCCCTTCCCAGCTTCCCTTCCCTTCCCAGCTTCCCTTCCCTTCCCCTGAGTTCCAGAATTCCTTTCTTCATACTGTGTGAAGAGCAGGACAGGAGCATTGCAAAAGGTTCAGGGCAATTTTTCCACTCCTACGACAAAGAAAATGTAAATGAGTTTTCACTAAGTTGTTTTTCATTTCCTATTTGTTGAAGCTTCCAGGAAATTAAGAGATATTGCTTAAGGAACTGTTAAGTAAATGTGAACTAGAACTGGTGTGTGGCTTCAGAGTTCGCTTCTAAATTTAAGGAAATCAGATCATAATGAATTCTATTCCCTAATAACTGCGTATGCAAGTGAGGGTTTTTCCTCCTTTAACTAACAACATTTTTTGGTCATTTTTAGTTCACTTCTTCACATGTGCCTTACCTGAAAACAGTAAACCTTAACTAGTTTTTTTATGTAATTATTAATTACAGGTTAAAGAACTTCTATACAAGTTTTTTTAATTATTAAACTTTCTGAAAAAATGATAACATGTACTTCTTGAGGGGTAATCCAGGGAAATGTGACACTTCCAGCCCTGAATGAGCTTGGGCTGGCAGATGGGCTTAGTGCTGATACTGTATATTGATGTCTTTGTGGGTGGCTCTCTTGGCTTCCATAAATTCTTTAATGTCAGGGTGGAGCTTGGGTGTAATTTGTTTTTGTCATAATATGCACTTCTTGCACTTAATGGTATTTATAAGATGCCTACAGAAATGTTTTTGTTCTAGATAAGAGTTCTAATTTAATGCCAAGCAAGATTGATTCAATGCTGTTTGCTCTCATACTTAGCTGAGACAGAGATGTTGGCCCTAATCCTTATTGTAAAATATCAGTATGCATAAAATATTTTAAAATGAGACAAGAAAAATAAACTAGGTTATAAAAACAAACCAACAATTTGAGTGTTGCTGGGCAAGCATTTAGTGAAACAAGCCAAACTCGTTTCATGATGAGTAATTATTGCACATAATATTTTAAAGATTTCCATTTGAGAAATTGCTACTGGGAATTTTCAGTGTTAACAACATCTTGGAAGAATGTTGAAAGCCTGTGTATTTTATTCGTGTTTCAAGTTTTTAAACTGTATTTAAAAGAGCATCTGGCCACATGTCTCAACTGTTTATATCTTGCTTTCACTTCTGGCCACTAAATAGCCTTGTCAGGGACTGAAGGGATTTGAATGCTTTGATTAAGCTGTTCTAGGGAATTTTTTGCCCTCTGAGAAAGGGAAGAGGAAGTAAAGTGTGGAAATGCTGGATTTTGGGTTTTTAAAAATATTTTTTACACAATTGCACTTTATAAAGTTTTAGCTGGAAAATAGGGCATGAATTTCTTGATTGTCTGATTCTATTGAATCCATAAGGACCTTTAGTCAAACAAGAGAAAGCCAAAGTGCTGTAATGGAGACATTCATAGAGCTGCTCTATCATCTTACTTTGTTTAGCAGTTCTTGCACCATCTTTTAACCTGATCTCGAAAAATGGCCGTAAATTATCCTTTACACAGTCTTGTTTTGAGTTACACTGCAGTCAGTCTGAGTTTTGAATATACTTGAAGCATTCCAATTTATTTATGCTAATTGTAGAAAATCCCATCTGCTATCCTATATACTATTTAAAAAAAAATACATGTATTTTTCTATCTTCCTGCAGAAGTCCTTTCTGAATTTACCATAGTACAAAGGAGCCTGCAAGTCCAGGCACAATAGTGTGCACTTCCTGCCATTAGCCTTGATCCTGACACATTTGATGCACTGGTTTGTCTGGAAGAGCTGGTTGGTTTGAGCATTTGCATGTGCACTTCCAGCTGTGGGTTGTGCAGGAGTTTCTGGGTTTCTGTGTGGAGGATTACACCAAGGCATATGCAAACCGTGTCCTGTAGTGCATCTGCCTGCTGTGCCGGTTTAGGGCTGTAGAGGTTATAAAGTTACAAAAATTGTGCTGTATTTTATTTGTTTTAAATATCACTTTTATGTATAAAAACCTAAGATGAAAACTTGTGTCATCTGTTGCTTTCAGCTGTGTTACGTGAGTTAGGAAATTGCTGCTGGTTTAAACACAGAGTCAGTAGTCAGTTTTCCACTCTGTTCCACTGCACCATCATGGTTAGTAGCTGGTTTTTTTTGTAGCAGATCTATTTCTCTTGTTATCTGAGACCTTGGATTCATTCTCAATACTCCTTCTCTCAAGTAAAAAATGATAGGAAAGAGGAAATGGTCTTAAGTTGCACCAGGGAAGGTTTAAATTGATGCTGGAAAAAAATAATTCTCTCAAAGGTTTGTGAAGCCCTTGCACAGGCTACCCAGGGCATTGATGCAGTCACCATCCCTGGTTTTTATCATGTGTGAAAACCTAGATTTAAAAGTTGTGTTTAAAAGGGTTAGGTTGGTCTCGGCAGTGGTTGGACTCAATGATCTTAAAGGTCTTTTCTGGCCTAAATAATTCTGTGATTCAATAATATGAAAAGTCTTCAAGAAAACAGTATTTTAATTGTAGTTGTGTTAAGATTCTCCGAAACTGCCTCATCTGATCTGAGGTTCTTGGGTGACTATCCAGCTGAATAGATGTTCAGAATACTTTTTAGCTTCCTTCTAGCCTGTTCTGGGTCTGATACCACAGGCCCAAATGCCCAGATCAGGAATGGATGTGGAAGTGCTGGGCTGCCTGCAGGTGGTTGCAGTGCACTTTGTTTCTCAGCAGATGTTGTGTTTATTGGCCCTTGAGGGTTCCATCTGAGCTGGATGTGTTGGGATGTTCATCAGCAACTCCCACGCCAGGCAAGCATGGTGTCTGCGATGTGCTGCGCACCCAGCCTTACCATGAGCTCATCCCTGCAGCCTCTGGAGAGACTGGTTGGTATGGAGCATGTCAGCTGTGGCAGCCCAGCAGATTTAGGAGCTTGGGTAGCAGCCAGTGTCAGTTGAACTGGCACCTTGCGAGTTTCAGCTTTTCCAGCAGAGTAAGGGAGCCCGCAGGTGTTGACAGGTGCTGGGCAAAAGAGAAACTCATCTCATTTCGAAGACCCTTTAAGGCTGTAACTAATCTTGATGGTTTCAGGGCAAGTGTGTTTCTTGGCATTCATCTGCCTAAAAGAGTTTTTTAGGCAAATGAGCTTAATTAGCTAATAATTCCAGCTTTGCAACAATGCTCATTTCAACAGTTCTTCCAAGCTCAAATGATTTTATGCATCTAGGACCTGGATGGCTCTCTGAGATCATGCTGCGCTGTTCTCTGAAGAGTACAAGGTGAAATTAGTCTGCTACAAACTGAAGTCACTGGGAAAGCTTTTTAGTTCCATAGTAGCATTCTGATGTTAGAATACAGTGTGGCATACGAATTTCCAGTAGCTTAAAACCTAGTGTTTCTCATGTTAGTGTGGTTTATTCTGTGCATTTTGAAGGGTTGGTCATGAAAGCTTTGTTAATCTATTCAGCTGTGCTCAGGGGTTTCTCTTTCTCCCTTGTGTACCCTCTGATAAAACCATTCGGTACCTGCAGAACCCAGGGAATGTGCAACCTAGACCTTTAAAGATTCCTCAGTTTTTTGGGACAAAGAGTTCCCAAGGAAAATGCTTGGTTGCTGTTAATGTGGAATTAAAATATGTGTTCTCAGCTTCCCCAAAAATGCAGTATTTACAACTGAATCTCTTCAGCTATTCCAGTTCTTTTAGCTTCAGATTTCAGTATCTGTGAAAACATAGATGTTTTTCAATTTTAAACAGCTTCAGTTACTGTTTTTAAATGATCTTAAAGAATTCTGGCTTTCTCACAAAAAGCAGCAGGCTTAAAATAATAAAACAAAATAAATCCCCAAAAGTACTTTGAACTTCTTTATGCCCTAAGAACAGTGCTGTCGCTGGTTGTGATTCAAGCCAATGTAATTATAAAATAGATACTGTCATTCTTAGGTCAGTAATGATAATCCATCAGTTCTGCAAGGGATTATATATTTTATTTTCCACACATAAATTGTGACTCATCCCAGGATGTTTCTAGAAGAGAATCATTACTGTGGAACTGCACATATGAAGGAATGCTTAGGAGCTTGTGGAACCTGGGCACTGCATCAGTCAATTTGCAAATTGAATTAATAATTAAACTTGAAACAGGTACATCTAATATTGTGATGCAACTTGTGGATGTGTCTTTGGAATAAAAATGAAAGAATACTGACTGTACAGCAAAATTCAGAATCTCTGAATTAGGTAGATCCGTATCTTTTTAATTTAGTGAAGTTCTGTGGAGTGAGATAAAGTTAATAGAAAGATGTGCGTTGTGTTTGACAAACTAAGCACTGGCTGAGGAAGGATCTTGGATTATGATAGAAATCTTGGTTCTTAAAAGTGAAATATGCATGAGCTGTGGAAAGGGAGAAAAAATATTGGTGGACATACAGAGTGTCTGGGTAAGAACCAACTTGGGAAGCTTTGCAGAGGAGCACACACAGGTCATGATGCCACCCAGAGGGACTGGATGGAGTTTGTGCCACGTGGAAAAGTTGTTATGCAAATCCCTGTCCCCTTTCTGCATTCTTGCATGGGGACAACAATCCTTGGAGAGGCTCCGAACTGTGGAATTAAATGGAGTTGGTGAAACACCAGAGGAAAGGATGGCACTCAAATTATTACCATCAGCACAGCTTGAAGTGGCCTGACTTCCTTCTTGGCAGTGCAATGAAATAGAGAAGAGCAGCCTTTGTGAGTCAGTTCTTGCTTTGTGCTTTGGAACAGAATAGTCTATATCTGAATCCCTGCATCAGCAGACTCTGCTGCACACCAAACACATGTAAAAGGTGATTATTTTATACTCATTTGCAGTAAGGCAACAGACAAAAGACAAGGAATGGGTGAAGGCAAAATAAACAGGAAAAGTGTTCAAGCAAGGCTTGCCGCATCAGTCACCTGTTTTTGCTGCTGTCTCAACTTCTTGCATCACTTTTTTGGTTTCTGATTTAAATTCTTTTTAGAAGCTGGAGAGCAGACAGCATGGCATGAAAGTGGGGTAGAAAATACACAGACATGTATCAGCATGAGGATGCTGTGCTTGCTTCCTACAATGATAAACTCAGCTGGGGATTATTAAATTACGCTTAATACATATTGATTGTGGAAGTTTCTCAATTAAAGGAAGTGCTCACCCATGGCAAATGAGAATATTGTGGAGTTGGCATCTCTGTGTTACCTGAAACACCAGTGAAATTGTTGACCAGTCAGAAGCCCAGAGCATATTGCAGAAGCGACCTCCTTGTGTAGAATGGAAAAACGTGTTTAAAATGTTCAGGCTTTTGAAGCTCATACAAAGGGATAAATTGGAGAACAAAGTTGAAAGACTTGTTAGGATTGCTAAGCTGGCCTTCTGAGCACAGCTACTAATTTTATTGTGGGGAGGGAGGAGGAGAGGATGGAAGAAAATGTTTAAAATAAACAAAAAACACCAGGCAAATAAACCAAAAAGCCTTAGTTGTTGCTCCCCTTGCTGAGAGTTTCTGCCAAAGCATGGACATGCAAACAGATGATTAAGGATTTGGCACACCTCAGGGAGGAAATATTCCAGCAGAAGTGAAGGGAGACAATAAGGAAGGGAGGAAGTATCCAAAGGAAGGGGAGGTCAAAAGTTTGCAAAATGGAACAGTGAAGTCACAGAGGGTGACGCTGGGTGAAACACCTCAGGCATTGCCTTGGGGATGGGTATCCAGACATGCAGCAGACAGTGCTCTGTGAGGTGAGAAGTCTCTGCCCACAGCTAGGGCAACACAAAGAATGGAAACAGGCCCTGCCATTTCCAGCATGCTTTTCCCTCTCCCCACTTTCTGTCCATTCAGATTTTCTTCTCCCGATGCTGTTACTGCCCAGGCTTATGTTCACACAGAGGAACTGGGCTGAGGTCTGACCTGGTGAAACCATCGTTGAGAAACACACCTTAACCTCAGGAGGGTTTGAAGTAGCTTAAGTCATTTGTTTCTTTCCCTTTTCTGATGTATTTCTTGTGGTGATTAAGCACAAAATCACTTGGGATGGGGCTGGAGCAGCAAAGGAGAAGGGTGATCTCACCAGGAAAGGAAACCAGTTAATGTGTAAAAATGGGAACTGGGAAGGAAAATTTCTATTTAGTTTTACACAGATTATGATTTTATTTAGAAATTGCATGTAGTTCCTTTTCACTTGTGGAAATCAAAAGCTAGTAGAGATTGTATGACTAGAAAGTCCTTTGGCCAGTCTCATGGGTTTGGAATGTTTCTGAAGCAAGTAAAAAGAAAAGTAGAATGAACTTGACAGTCTTTTTATTATACACATTAAAGATTACGAAGACTGGGAGTGCATTTTTGCAAGAAGATAGCTTAATGTTCAGGAGAGGTTTGTATTAGTCAAGAAAAGTTGATTTAAAAGGCAGCAGAGTTGATCAAATACAAAACCATGGGTATTTTGTGCTCTGCTTTCATTCTGAAATGGTTTTGAGATGCTTTTTCCCTCACTATGGGCAATATACACTCAGGCTGCCTGTGGTGGATTGTTTTCTGAAGGCTGTTTCATTTTACAGGGGTTTAGGTGGAGAATTGATGAGACCGGCTGGTAAGTACCACAGCTGGGGTGGGACAACAGGAGAGGTACCCTGAGGAATTTGACTGTTTACTTGTTTCCAGTTTGGTTTGCATATGTTGTGTTGAATGTATAAGTAAAGTCTGCACAATAATTTTAAAAAATACAAACTCTGGAGGCCAATCAGCATATGGGTGCACCAGGACACAGGGTGCCAATACACTTGAAATTGCTCTGTGTAAGAGCTAGAGGTGGTTCTGTGCTCTGTGTCACACTGTGTCCTTCTGTTGTTGCACACAAGGAAGTTTTTTGAGGGTTGAACTATCTTCCTTCAGTGATTTACTCAGATTCCTCTCCAGAAGAGACAGAATCTGTACTTTTAGACAGAAGCCATGGTGAAAACAATGATTTTATCATAACACGTGTGTGCACAGAAGTGAAGCATAAAGACCATATAAACAATAGTCTGTGGGGAGTGTGACACCACAGAAAAGATGGCTTTTGAAGATTATGATATACTGTAAAAAGGAAGGGTGTTGCAGGAAGAAGTAGGCTGGGTGGATGAGGAAATGATGCCAACTTGGTTTCCTGCTTGTGAGCTGAATGAAGGAAGTGCTGCGGAGCAGATTCCAGCTTGGAAGATCTGAAGCCATCCAGACCTCATGGGTAAAAGAGCTGCACTACTGAGGTGGAAAAGCAAGGGGATTTGAGTGAGATTACAGCTGTATGACATGAAAATGCAAACTGAAGGAATAGTTTTTTTGTGATATGTTTTAGCTTTTAAGCAGCTGAACATTTCATGGTTTTGAAGAAATACAAATGGCAGTATTTTGGCATGGTACAACTGTGTAGGTGTGGAGTAAGAGAAGAATTGAAAATGTGCTGCAAATTGCCTTGCATGTCTAATGAAGAGGGTGGTCTCAACCGCAGTAGAGCACAAAGAACTGCAGAGAACTAAGGAGGAACCCCATGAGAATTTGGTTTAGTCACATTGCACTTAACCTTGTCTGTGAATAAATACTAGCACAGAGAAGCTGACACACAATGTTGAGAGGATTTTGTGTGACTTGGCCACAGTAGGGAGTGAGTTCAAGAGTAGATTTGGAGCTCAGTAAGTTGATTATAAATGAAGGTGATGAGCTATGTACAGAGCTCAGAGGAAGAGTCAAAAATCAGGTTGTGGGAGGAGAGGAAAACAAAGCAATGGCATTACTTTATACAGCATCTTCTGTCCTTTCCCTTCTCTCCAGCAGCTCTAAAGCAGCCAGGCTGGGAGAGGGAGCTATACTAATCTCATTTATTTGAACTGAACCCTGTGAGGTGAAAGATTCCCCAAGTGCTGAGTTTTCATTTGAGCAATACACTCAATCTGTTGGACAGAAAATTTGTGCTGTGTCCTGTGTTAATCTCCATTCCCCAAAAAAACCTCAACACATTTTAAAAAAATTACAAAATACACATTCTCAAAATGTGTTTGTAAGCATAGAACTCTTAGAAGTCTATATACTAAAAATAATAAGGACTTTAGTATTAAAAGGATATCCTCAGGTATTCCAGGTATCAAAGGGAATAAAGCTTCATCCAGTTTCATAGCTCCCAGCTCTGTGCGGTGAACAAATGCCACTCCTTAGAGATTCAAAATCTATGTGAATAAGAAGTAGGAAAACCTGTCATATGAATTTGAGTAGTTTTTAGTGGCTGCAGTATTATCCTTGTCACAGTTGGTTTACTATCACTGATGCTACACTGCCATTTCCATCCAGACTGTATAGAAAAAAAAGTGGCTGATATGTACATGCACACCTTGAATGGCAGAGGGGGGAAAACACCCTACCAAACAAGGGGCTTGCATGAATGATGAGACTAACTCATGTCAGAGGGCAGTTACTCCATTGTACTGATTTTTGTACAAATGCAATTTCCTTCCAGTTTTTGATTTTCCTTATTTTGAACATCTATTTGCAAATTTTCTTAAATTTAAAATTAATGCTAATGTGACTGCCTGTGGTTGTCTCTTCAAAATTGCTACAATTTCTCTTTTCTGTATGGGTATTTATCTTGTTATCAAACTTACTTTCTTGCAGTCTGCACTTTAATTGAAAAATTGTCGCTATCAAAAATGCCATTTAAAGGAGATCCAATAATTGGTATGTCCTCTTTTGAATAACCTTCCATGACTGTAGTAACTGTTCATTAAACTAAAGCATTAACAAATAATGCTTTTCAAAGAAACAAAATTAGTGGGCTTGGGTGGCCTAACATATTAAAAAATACCATAGACAAATGCTGCAGCATATGCTAATGTAATTTGAAGATTTGGTTTTTAGCTGTTAACTAAACAATAAACAAATGTGAAGTACTCAGCATCACTAGGCGTGGGGTATTCACTGTGGGCATGGTTATCCAGTCTGCAGTAGCTGTACTGGGATTCACAGCCTTGTTTAGTTTGGAAAACCAGGGGCACAGGTTCATCTGCATAATTGCTGGTATATGGAAAAATTAAATGGAGAATGTTGAAGTTGAGAAAGTAAGAAAAGTTAAAGCTGTTTATGTTCCTTGCTGTTCCAGGTGGTTGGCAGTGGTTAATAAATGACAGTCTAAGACATCTCACTCTTGTTTCCAGTGCTGCACGAGAGCATATAAAGGTACAATAATTTCTTCTTCATGTAGTCACATTAAATACAGAATTAGAAATACTTTTACTGTCCTTTGGTGGATTGTCTGTGGGATGTTATTGGTTTTGAAAGCTTGTTTCTTAGATGTGTGAGAAGGGGTATTTAAAAAAAGTATATTTTGAATTCCTCAAGATTCCAGTGGACCTTTCTGATTAATACTTGAGCAATTATCCCAAAGGTTGTTCTTGTCTGTACCTCTGGACAGCGTGAGGAGTCACTGATGGTGCTGGAAGCTACTCCCTGGTGGCTGCGGTTACATTTAGAGGGTGTTTTGCTTCGGTTTTGGTGTACCTATGATATGTGTGGTTTCAGAGAACTCTTCTGAGACTTAAAAATGCTCTGGATGATGTCCACAGGTACTGAGGGTTTGGTAGCTCTGCGAGCATTGGTGTGAGTTACAGGAGTTGTTCAACACAAGGAGCTCAACTTTTTCCATTAAATTCTGCTGCAGATCCTTTTTTCTGTGTTCTCAGACTGCTCTGATTCTGAATATTAAATCCATTGATGGATGTGTCTCATGCTGTTTTATTTACATCATTCTAACACCTCCAGTTACTCATCTTAATTTTCCCAAGAAATCCCATGGCAGTTTGATCTCATGCTCTTAAAGACTCTGCTGAATTATAAAGACAATTTCTGTCTGTCTTGCTAGGGCTTACAGACAATCTGAATTTAGCATACCATGTTCATTGTATTGGGTTTTACTAATAAAATAAAAAGACATTTCAGGTACCTTGAAGCTCATCTTTTAGACTGGAGTGTATCCAAATCACTGAAGGAAATTAAAAAAAGAAATTTGAATTCTTATGATACTCTTCTGGCATTAACAATTTATTCAAAGTGCTGGGTCTTATAACTGGAACTTCTAAACCTAAAGCTTAGAAGAATTAATTATATGTGGTAGAGAAGTTTGTCTTGTTTGGTAAACATCATTTAAAGCCAAGCAAAGTGTGTTTAGGGAATGGCAATTCTCACTTGTTTCTGTTTTAGAGAGAAGTAATTTTAAGGGCAATGCTTAAGATGTTGAAAAGTATTCTTTTTTTTCTGACATACAGTATTCTCTTCCAGTTTAACTTCATATATTTAAAGTGAAAAACATTTAATTTAGAAAGTGAAATAACTGAGCCATCTGTTCTGGTCCCAGGTGTCTCTGCCCCTGGCAGAGGTTGGATTATTTGGCCTTTAAAGATCCCTGATCTACAGCAGTTAGATAATTCTGCATATTTTGCTACTATAATGCCTGTGGCAGTTAGAATATTGTTTAGGTCAGTGCTGATTTTCTTTCAAGTCGTTGGTTTTGCATAGAGAACTTGTCTGAAGTGTCTTTGAGGGCAGAATGAATCAGCTGGGCAGGATTTCTGTGTTAGATTTGAGATTTCTTGTACCTGGGGAACATAAGTGTTAGTAAGTATTGTTGCAACTAACATGAAGTGGATTAACAATGCATAGTTTTGTGTGCTTTCAAATTTATTATAATTTTGGGTAACATTATATTATCAACTGAAAAGTATACTTCAGCCATAAATTCAGTGAGAAAAACTATCATGTGCTGTCTGAAATAGCAACTGAGTTATTTTGTGAATGAATAACTGGAACCACTCTAAAAATGAAGACGCCCAGGTGTAATACACAACCATTGATCCTTTTCTAAACCAGTTCAGATCAGGACTCAAGGCCTATGATTCTGGATGTTTGTGCCTTTTTGCGTATAACCTTCAGTCCATGTTCTTTTTTCTGTTTCCTTTCTGTAGCTCCCTGGGGAGGTGGGGTTTGTTTCTTGTCAATCTGCTATCAGTATATGGAAGATGAAATAATGACTTGTGTGTTTTGTAGTGCTGTGTCATCCTGGAAGTCTTTCATCTGAATTGAAAATACATTTCATACATTAATGTTATTGTCTTAAATGCTGATTTAGCTTACTGGTCATATTGAAGGAATAAAATTAAAATCTGCTGTTTCCTTACTAAACCAGTATTGGGAAGAAATAACGAAAGAGGAAATGTCAGCATCTGAAAGCAGTTTTTTGGTTGCTTTTGTTTTAAAATCCATTCTGTTTTTCTTTAAAAATTCTGAGAACATAAGAGGTGAGTAAATGTATTTTTGTGCCTTTTTTGCAGGAGTCTGCAGTGTCTGCACTGGCTGCCCTGTGCAATGAATTTTACATCAACGAGAGGGGAGAAGCTGATCCAGCTCTGCAGGGTAATGATTCATGTTTAACATAGAGGCACAGAATACAGGGCTGGACCAAACTTGCACTTTGGAGGTATTGCACAAAATAGGGAGGGGCATCACTAGTTTTAAAGGAACTTAAAATTCTTCAGGAAAAAAAATCTGAAAAAAAATCTGAAAATTATCTGAAAAATGACAACTGGAAGTGTAGGAAATGTCTCAGGGGTTTTGCTGGCTTTAAACTGGAGGTGAATAGAAGGTACCACCATAATGAATACAAGGCAAATTTCTATTGCTTTTCTGTTCCATACTGTAAATCAGAGAAACAAAGATTATATGTTTCTGAAATCCTAAATTTCAACAATGAGAATCTTTTTCACATCCTATTTTGATAAACTCTCCCAGAGATCATGGCTGATTTACAGAAGAATTGCTGAGGGATAAGAAAAGGATAGAAAATGGCACCCAGAATTCTGGGAAATGCGCATATGAAAGTTCATGTGTTTGTATTTTGATCAGCAGTACAGGAGGAGGCTTAAACATCTCTTAGGGGCATATGAATCAGCACCTTCTTTTATACTGCTTTTCTTGTACCTGTCTTTAGGATCAGATTGTATCATGTCCATCAGAGACAAATTTCTGGATTATACAGATAAATATTTTAAGAATAACAACATTTATATTCCTGTTTTTCTAAATATGACAGTGAATTCACATATTCTTAATAAAATATTGATTTCGTTTTCTACTTTTTGACATTTTTAAATCAGCTAATGAAATACCTTATTATTTATTTGTCTGAGAGTTGTTCCCAAAATGAACTTGGTATCAATCACATGTGTATTTACATACAGCCCATGCCCCAAAGACATTAGGGCTGATCTATAAAAGCAGCATATTCTGATTTTAAAATTCTTTATATAGTGCTAAGTCTCTATGTTTTTGTCAAAAAAAAAAAACCCAAACAAACCCAAACCCCAAAATGGCCCTTTCCTTCCTGGAGTTTGGCCATGCCTGCCAGATTCTTTGTGGACAGCATGGGAAGGTGTGATATGGTACCAAGGCAGATTAGATCCCCACAACCTCAGGAAAGGGTCATGTGTAAAACCAGAACATGCTGGGCAGGAGGAGGCAATGCTGAGTCAAAGCAAACAAGCTAAAAATGAGTTGAAAAGTTGATAGGGCAAATTTTATTGTAGGGATGAAGTTTCAAGTTTCTATAAAAGTGGACTGGAAAACTCAGGCAGGTGCCCAAGTCAGGAAGGAGAAGGGATCTGCTGCTAGTACAGGCTGCAGTTGTTGTTGCTATACTCACTTAGACCCCTCTGAAGCCTTGTTGTTTTTTCCTGAATTTCAGGTTCATCTGGCTTGTGCTTGAAGGCACCATGGCAATGTGGCCATGATGGTCTAGGGACACAATTAGGTCAAATTAGTAGATACAGACAAAATTTCTCATCGCACTTTCTGAAGTAGAATTGGCAATTTTTCTGTTTTAGAGAACTGTAAAGTTCCATCATGAGTACCCTTTTATTTGGCCTTGACTGCACTGGACCCTGCTCCACATATAACAGAAGTGCCATTACACATCCAAGCATCTTTTAAAAAACAAAATGAAAGGTGTATTTTATCTCTGTACCAATAAAACTTATGCATTTTATGCCTGTCTGTTGTGGGATTGAAATCCAGTAGAAAAAGTCCTCCCCACAGTGTGGGATGCATGTGGGTGTATGTGGAAAATGCAGTGCAGGAGACATTCAGCACAGTCCAGATGCCTTAGATAAGTCAGTTAAAGCAGGTCTGAACATGATCAAGGGGATAAGGAAAAAAAAAGCTTTTGCTAAAATTTAACTAGCGTTTCACTGATGCTCGATGATTAAAATTAAAACACCAAAGGTGCTTTAGCAATTTGGCTTTCTGAATCTGTTCTTATAAGGCTACAGTTTTATTGAATCACTGCTTTTCCCTCTGTTTGTTTCGACTTTCTCCTTGTTTTTTTGTTTCTGGTCTTAATGTGTTCTGGTTTGGTTTTGCTGACTTTCTCTTTTAATATTCTTTCCGAATGGGTTGTGTGGAATTAACATTGTAGACACTTCATAGTGTCTACACCTTTTGGTTTATGAAGCTGAAGGCTCTTAGAAGAATATTAATATTTGCATTACACTTTCCACCATAATTACTGAGTGGTTATAAGTAAAGAGCTGCTTGTTTGCTCGTTGCTGTGTCATTTGGCTAAAATGTCAATCTTAAATTTACATCACTCAAAGTGGAGACTGTCACAGACTCAAAGTTTAAGATCGTGCTGTCGCAGCAAACACTGCAGCTTCCTATGGCCTCAGGACTCTTTACACCCTGGTGGTTTGGAAAGTTTGAAATAACAGATGTGCTTATCTGAAGGTATTGCTCACCTCTGGCCAGGGAGCTGGGCCTCTGATGGGAGGGACAAGTTGGGGCCTGTCCATTGCATTGGGGTTTAAAAGAAACAGTCATGAATTATGATGAATGGAGAGTTTCTTATGGCAACTCTTTTTTCTTCCTCTAGCAAATATTACTCAACCATTTAAACCTTAGATTACAGTAAGCAGTGGCACAATTATGTAATCTTCCCAGGATCTCTGGTGCTTTTTCTTTGAGGATTAAAAAGTGTCTCTCCAGTAAAGGGATCAATAAGACCACCATCCTCCTATCTGAACCAGAGCTGTGTTTATTGCAGCTGTCTTGGAGAAGCTTTTCTGGAGTACTTTGTTTTTTCTCTGCATTTTACAGGAGATTTTAATGTGTTAAAATTGGGTAAAGGAAGTATTGTCTATAAGTCTAAGATAAAGACTGCAGCAGAAATGTGAACCTGTCCCTGACTTTTCCTTTTTATTTTTTCCTACACCATCATTTTTTCCTTGATATCACTTTACATGTTTGGTGAGGCTCCTTTGTCCATGTCCCAGCTGAGTTTATTCTTGTGCCTTTTGACTCTGCTGCTGTTTATAGGACCACTGTCCACACTGGGTCCTGTGCCAGCACACAGAACCAAAGGGGGCATTTCTTGAGCTTTCTCCTCCAAAACACCCAACTTCATTTATATCTCTCTTTATGAAAAATTATCTGAAATTATCTCTCTGTTTAGGTATGATCTTTGTGTGTGCTTAAACAGTACTCCAGTCAGGAGTTTTCTGAGGGAAACGTGTTTAAGTAACTGACCTCCACAAACCTGGAGATCTCCTACCTAACGCAGAACCATTATCCAATGATATGGTGACCTATAAATATAAAAAGAATTTGCTCCCTTGTGCTTTCTCAGAAATTTGTGCTTGTACTTATTTGGATGTCTAAAACAACTCTGCAAAATTGAGAAGTCTGTCTTTTCTCTCTGAAATAGTAAGTTTAGTCTAAATACAAAGTCAGATTTTTAGACAGAAAATATGAAGTCATTCATGTAAAAGTGAACATCTTAAATTTTTTATCCTTTTCTTGTAGAAAACGAAGGTATTCTGTGTTTTAGTTTAACAAATTACAAAATTTTCCAGCTGCTTTGTTTAGGAGATCTCTTCCCTTATTTTTTTTCCTTAGCCAAACATGAAATAATAGCAACCTGGTAGTTACTTTTCACTCTGCAATTGTATTTTTTCCAGATGACCTGGTGACACAATACATTTCAGAACTACAAAATGCAGAGGAAATGATTCGTTGTGGCTTTTCACGAGCTCTTGGGGCCCTTCCAAGATTTCTGCTGAAGGGCAGGCTCCAACAGGTGAGAAAATAGGGTCATTGTAATGAGAAGAAGGCACAAAGCATTTTGAGTGAAACCTGTGACATTAATCAAATAAGTAATAATGATAATAATTAAAGGTCTTTGTAAAAGGGGTTTGAATGCTAATGTACAAAAAATCATCATGAGCTGAGCTTGCCATAGTTTCTGATAATTAATGCTTTAGTAGTGTTAATAGAAAATCCAGAGGTTGAATCATCCCTTTGCTATGGGACATTGGTCCAAGGGAAGAGAGAGGTGGAGATGTGCAGGCCACTCCTTGTGAGAATTCAAACTGCTGCCTGCTTGGTTCTTTCATACAAGATTGGACTCATTTTACTATGACATCTAAATTTAACATAGTAAAAAATGCTTTGGATTTATGTATCTCAATCTTTGTATTTTTTCAGGTTTTGGAAGGTCTAAAAAAAGTTACAATAATTTCCCCTGAAGATGTGAGCTTTGCTGAATCCAGGAGAGATGCCTTAATAGCAATTGCAAAGTACGTTTCTCATCCCTGCTTTTGTCTAATTTTAAATCTTTCTGTAGAAGATTTCTCGTGTTCATTTTGCTGGGAGCATGAAGTCTTGAAATCAGTTACTCTATCACACACATCTTTTGAGCGTCTGCATCTCCATTAATCAATTCATTTTTGATTCAGAGGATTGCCACACACCTGACTATGGACTACAACCCTGATGGTGCTGTCAGTTTTTTATCAGTTAACTGACTGCCTAGAGTATATTTCAATATTTGCCTTTCTCATGGGCTGCAATTTAATGAGCTTTATTGAGGAGGAAGAATATATGATTTTTCCACAATCTTAAAAAAATTGAATTGATTCAAATAAATGGTGCCTTTTATTTAAAGAAATATTTTCTGTGTTGAATGCCACAATGCAATTAATAGTATACATTAATATTTTATGCTCTTTAACTGTTACACTGCTAAAAACTCTCTGTCTTCAAGGTGTTAAGAAGTTTAATATCAGGTTCAATGCACATTGTGTTGGCCCTTTGCTCTTCTTCCTGACTTCGTTTTAAGGAGAGTTCAGAAACTGACAGATACTGGAGCATACTCCTTTTTTGTAGTGTTATAGATGTTAAAGCAACCTACTTCCCTGCTGAGATCTTGGCTTTGCCAGTGTTCCTTTGAACCCAAACACTGCTCAGAAGTCCTCAAGTCAAATACAGCACAGAAATATTCCTCATTCTATATGTAGCAGACATTACAGGTGTTGGGAATTTTAGTAAGCAATGTAACAAAGCTTGATCTTAATTGCCTCCCATCCCTTCTTTTTCTCTTTTTTTGAAGGGTTTGCCAGACTGTGGGTGTGAAAGGAGATGGATCCCAGCAGGAATATGTCTGCAGGGATAACGTTGATCAGATTTATGCCACGCTGCTCACTGGTGTGACCGACTATACCACTGACAGCCGGGGTGATGTTGGAGGATGGTAAGGTGGGGCTAAAATCCAGAACCGGGTTTGGTGTCTAATGAAAACCTGATGTGTTTTCAAACCCTCTTAGAAATAAGAGCTCCAAGCCTTTGGAAATTTGAACCTAGGCAGGAATTAGGCATGCACAGCAGGAAGAGAAGTAGAAAATGAAAGGCGAGGCTGACAAGTTTTGGTTGTCCTTCCTCAGAAGTTGGGGACTGATATGTTCAAAACTGAAGGTAAGCCTTTTTCTGGTTCTGTGGGTGACATTAGTTCCTTCTAGTGAATACCAAGAATGTATTCGGTTGCAAAACAGGGATTTAAAACACTACTTCTCTTTCTTTGAAACGACATATTTGGTCCTGCCTGATCTCTCCTGCTACACATTCCTGTTGTGGGGATTTTTTGCCAGGAGAGGGAGCAGCTGCATAGCGTGTTGAGAGGGATAAAAACTCTAAGTTGTGCTGCAGCATCACCAAATCTTATGTAAGGTTTGGTTTTCAATGATTTCAGATATGAAACTGTAAGAATAAATCATAAGTCTGTATATGTTTGCTAATGTGAAGACTGTAGCATAGGTAGATTAATAAATTTAGTAAACGTAATAAGATTAATAAGATCTTAGTAATACTAAGTCTATAGCAGTCTTATATTCATGGCATTCCTCAGTCTTCAAGGTCCCCCTAATGTACAAAGAAGATTCAGTGGATGTGACACTGCATTTCTCGGAATGCTTTGTATTCCTTCAGTAACAGTGATCTGGAAAGGCAGTTTCAAAATTCATGACTGTAAAGGCTCATGTTCTTCTTTGAGTTTGTGCTTCATTTCCAAAGCTCTAATTGAGCATGTGTCAGCATTCGTTGATTGGAAGTTCCTGCCAGCTTTGAATGGGAAAGTTCATAAAGAATTCATATTATTCATGCCATCCTGTAGAATTACACAGCACAGAAATATGGATCTTACAAACCAAACTAACTCCTGTCAGGGTATGTTTCTGCACCTATTTATGAGGAAAATATGCCCAGCTTGAAGTAGTACTTGTTAATAAAAGGCATTCAATTATCCTAACTCAAGAACAAGTCCAGTATCAGCAGATTTAAAATATTTTTGATGCTGTGTAGAAGCCTCAGAGCAGTAACACTCAGTATAGAGAAGCTATGAACTCTGTAAATGAATGTGAGAGAGCAATTTTAGTGTTTTTTATTTGTTGGCAGTTAATTTTGAGTAAAATTCTGGTTTTGAAAAGGCCGCTTAATTTTATTGTCTGAATCCATAATTTAATTTGAAAGTGTACAGATATATGTTGCTTTTAGATATGAAGAATCAGCTTTGTTTACCCTGTGGGTGATACTATTTGTGTGGTATGCTAATGAAGTGGTAAAATACATGTATTTGACCTGTCTGGCAGCTGCATGAAGTATCTTGGGGTACAGAGATGTGTGTTCAGGATTTTAAATTAACAACCTCTTAATAGTTCAGATCTAGTATATGGCTCTGCTTTTGTTCCATTCCAGGCAGGAAAGGTCAAGTGCCTGAAAAGTACTGGTAAGAAGTAATTCTGCTGAAAGCATTTTGTTGTTTTCCCAGTTTGTTGAAATGGTTGTCCAACAGCACTGAGTCGATTGGAATGTTCGAGTGGATTGTGTCAGTCATATCTGTGCAGAGTGTTTGAATGAAATAAACAGTTTAGACAGTCACTACCGCCTTCTTAGAAGGGTGTTTTCAGCAGTGGTGTATGAACAGGAAAGTGGCTGTTCCCGTCCCTGGCCAAGCTTAGCATGGTGATACGTACTGCTCAACTGGCAAGTCTTTGGTTAGGCTCAGATTTGTTACATCCTGTTAAGAGCTCTGTCCTACTCAGTCTTAACTTCATTTTTTCATTTTTCATTTCATTTCTTGTCATTATTTCATTTGGTAGCCCCAGGTTTGCTTTAACACAGGAAAGAAAAAGTTAATTACAGTGCCATTCTCCTTTCCAGTATTCCTTGTTAGGCATGAACAGGGCAGATACTGTGAAGGACATTTGTAATAACCATGTGGGGTGGAAGCTGCTGCAACACAGCCTGTAACTGCCTCTTGTCTTGTGTAGGGAGAAAAGCTGTGATTGTGCTCTTTTTTCAACATTCCTCATGCTGGATTTTTCCTTGCCAGTGATCATGGGCATGGAACAGTCAAACCACAGTCAGACCTTGCTGGTTGTGTTCTGTAATTCACTGGCAGTGTCAGATCTTACCAGTTTCAGCCTGGGCCACAGTAATTATAAATAACTTCTCTGTCTTTGCTTAGGAAGGGAAGTGTCACTTCTGCAGCACAAAGCAGAAGAAAGGTACTTTGTGCCATGTTGTCATTGGGTACTTCTGTAACTGGCGAGCCTTGTCCCTTTATTATTGCTAATATTATTAATAATACAGTATTTGTAATAATCCCTGCAATATTTACAGACGTGTTGGAAAAGTTAATGGCACAAATAATCCAGACTGCCTTCAGCGCTAGCTGAGGTTTGTGTGTTTGAATTTTCCCTGTTTTCTGTAGTGGTGTCCAACTTCTCGGCTGGTAAAATTGTCATACCACAGGGAAGTAGTAACACAGGGCACGAAATCAGAGATTAGGAGGTGTTTGACATTTCCTTAGAAGAGGAAACAAGGATGCAGTGAGGATCAGGAGCAGGTCATTCCAGCTTGCACAAGAAAGGAGCTTGGCTTTCCCTACTGTCAGAGGGGCGGGAGGGAGGTGAATGTGTCTCTAACACAAGACAGGGCAGAGTGTAGCTAACAGAAAATGCAGGAGCAGTAATAAAGGGTGGGGAGGCAGAGAAAAGGAAGGGATTTGAGCTTTATGTTTTCAAAGCCGGGTGAGACACTGAAGATGAGGACCTGGTTAAATGTAATTAGCTGTTCAGCGCAGCTTCCACATCTGAGAGCTCCCACTGCATTTCCTCACAACTATTGTTTATGCTTCGTTTGTGTCTTCATTTCAAAACATATAGTGGAACTTTCAAAGAAATCCTGAGGAAATTAAATTCCCAACATCCATTAAAATTTAAATGTGCTTTAAGCACGGGTGTGGCAGGTTCAGTTGGAACCGGGC
>VWYI01047936.1:19834-30843 GCA_013399455.1 Anthoscopus minutus
AGGGGGAATAACGGGGAAAAGCAGGGAAAAGGGGGGAAAACAGG
Source organism: Anthoscopus minutus (assembly GCA_013399455.1). Taxonomy (NCBI): domain Eukaryota; kingdom Metazoa; phylum Chordata; class Aves; order Passeriformes; family Paridae; genus Anthoscopus; species Anthoscopus minutus. Next base: position 19,879 of record VWYI01047936.1, read on the forward strand.
GAAAAAGGGGGGGAAACGGGGGAAAATCTGGGGAAAAACGGGGGGGAAATGGGGAAGAGGAGAAAAAGCGGGGAAAAGGGGGGAAAACCGGGGGAAAATGGAGGTAAAAGGGAAAAAAGGGAGGAAAATGGGGGAAAACCGGGGGGAAACGGGGGAAAACGGAGAAAAATGGGGGAAAACGAGGAAAAAGGGAGTGGAAATGAGGAAAACACGAGGGAAAACGGGGAAAACACAGAGGGGGGGGTAAAAAAAACCCCAATAAAACACGGGGAAAACGGGATAAAATCACCCGGCGTGCGCTTTGTGGGCAGCCCGGGGGACACCCCGAGATTCCCCCGTGTGGGAACGGGAGGATGAAGTCCCCCGAGCGTCCCGGCGAGCTCAGCTGTGCCAGAGACACCTGGGCAGCCCCGGAGCCCCCGGCAGGGAGCGGCCGCTCCCCCCTCAGCGCTGCCTCAGGTGGGGGACGCGGCCGCGCCGGGTTCCCCCCGAGAGGCAGCGCCGTCCCCGGCAGCGCGGAGCTTGGGGGGCCCCGGAGGCCCCGAGCTGGCAACAGATGGCTGGAGGCAGCTTGCTGACACCTGCCCCTCCTCTCCTGCCCTGCCCTTTCTTCGCCGCTCGTTTTTGTCTCATTTCCCCGCACGGGGGGCGAGCCCGGGGGTCCCTCCCGCGCTGCCCCCTCGGGCCGAAGAGGGAGAGGGACGCCCTGGGCGGGGAGATGTGGGGTCTCGCAGGGGTCCTGGGGGGTTCCCGGGGGTCCTGGGGGACTCGCAGGGGTCCTGGGGATGGCGGGAGGAGGTTGAGGTGGTTGTGCCAGCAGCAGGCAGAGGTTTTTGGGGGGGTTTGGGATGCACCCACAGGGAGTTCTGCTGTTCCATCTCACCTGGGATGCCTCACGCCCGACCCGCTGCAGGCAGGGGGGGACGCCAGCCCAGAAGGGAGCTGGAAAAATGCCCGGCGTGGCTGCCCCTGCTCTCACCAGGGCTGGGCACAGCCAGGGGGTCCCTGCCGGGGGCTGACAAAGGCAGAGCAGCTCCCCAGTATCCCCTGAGCACCTCCAAGCCCCTGCCCCAGCGCCCAGCGCCGCACCCACTCCCAGGGCAGCCCCCCAGGACCCTCCCGCGCCGAGTTTTGCCTCTGTTCTCCCCAGGAATGGGGCCTGGAAGAGCGATTTCCCCTCGTCCCTTCCCCGAGGACGCGGGGCCGGGGCTCTGTGTGAACCTGGGGGCACCAGCGTCGTTTGGCATGGACGAGGGTGAGATTTGGCATCCACGAGGCTGCCGGAGCTGCTTCCAGGGGAGGAGGAACCGGCTCCTGTGCCAGGGCGGGCAGGAACCACCCGCTGCCGAGAGCTCCCGGCCGGGCTGGAGGCTCCTGGAGCATCCTCATCGCTCCGCTCTGCCCTGCCCAGCGCCCTCCCCAGCTGGCCCGGGTCACCCTGGCCGTGGTCGCAGAGCTGGGACCCTCAGATGGCTCCACAATCACCCCCGGGCTGCGGGGGACAGCGCGGGGACGCGACCCGCACTCAGCTCGGGTCGCCCCCAGAGCCGCCCTCTCCCCGATTTCTCAGCGCATTTCTATAAATCAAGCTCTGGCATCCCCCCCCATCCTCCGCGGCGGGGTTTGGGGGTCACCTGTGACCCCTGGCAGATGGTGCGGGGACTCCCAGCCCTGCCCGGGAGCTGCCGCAGCCGGACCATCTGTCAGGCAGCTCCCAGCTCGCTGCTCCCGGCCCCGCCGCCCTGGGACCCCCCAGCCCCGGGGTGCGGGAGGAGGCGGCGGGGACAGCGGGGGGAGCTGGTGGCTGTCACCCCCCCCACCCCCGGGACCCCCCCCAAATCCGGGGGTGAGCGGGAGAAGGGGCGGAGCGAGGCGGGTGCGGGGGGATCCCGGCGCCTCGGGGAGGGCAGGGGTCTTGTCCCGAGCGTGGGGCATCATCTCCACGGCCCGGCCCGGGGAAGGGCGTGGGGGTCCTGGGGGTCCCCCGGGCTCGGCTTTGTGCTCCTCAGGGTGGTGCTGGAGCACCTGGAGCCCTGAGCAGCTCGTGGGGGGGGGATTGGGGGTCTCTGGGGAGCCACGGCCCTCGGGGAGAGCTCAGCTGGGCAGGGCTGGGGGAGTCACCCAGGAATTCTCGGGGAGAGGCTCCAGGGCACAGAGCCCCGGGGCCTGGTGGTGTCCGGGGATGGGACAAGGCCTCGGGGGGCTCAGAAATGGGGAGAAATGGGGTGCGGGGGTCGATAAAGGAGGAGCTGCTCCAGCACCCAGACCCCAGCACTCCTCCAGCCAGGGCAGAGTTTATTCCGCTCAGGATCCTCCTTTCCGTGCCAAATCCTTCCCGTTGCTCTTCTGCCGGGCCCGTGACACGCGGCGGGGTCTGGGGGCGTCCCCTCGTCCCCTCCCCGCAGGGTTCGACCCCCGCCTCCCCGCCCAGGCCCCTCTGGCCCCGGGCCCGGGCCCGCAGCGCTGCCGGAGCGGCCCCGAGCAGCTCGGGGGAGACCCTGGAGCGGGCGGTGCTCGCCCCCCACGCGTCCCCGCCTCACGCTGACATCACGTAGGCGGTGGCGATGAACCTCCCGCCGCTGCCGGAGGTGGCCTTGGTCCAGGGGTAGGTCTGGACGCTGAGGCGATGCCCGCCCAGGCTCAGGTGGCACCTGCGGGGACAGCTCCTGTCACCGCCCTGCTCCGTCCCCGCGCCACGCTGAGATGGCTCCGGGGAGCTCTCGGTGTCTCCACACCCGCACAGCTCCGACCCTGAGCCCCTCATGCCACAATCCCATCTCCAGGATGCTCCTGGTGTCCCCAGCCAATGCTGTTCTCCATCCCAATCCCCATCCCCATCTCCATCTTCATTTCCATCCTCATCCCCATTCCCATTCCCATCCCCATCCCCATCCCCATCCCATCCTCATCCCAATCCCATCTCCATTCCCATTCCCATTCCCATTCCCATTCCCATTCCCATTCCCATCCCCATCCCCATTCCCCATTCCCATTCCTATCCCCATTCCCATTCCCATTCCCATTCCCATCCCCATTCCCATCCCCATTCCCATTCCCATCCCCATCCCCATCCCCATCCCATCCCCATCCCAATCCCATCTCCATTCCCACTCCCATTCCCATTCCCATTCCCATTCCCATTCCCATTCCCATTCCATCCCCATCCCCATCACCCCAAGTTCAGGGCCACCCTCAGCTCTGATGGGGCTCAGGGAGGCCCCACCGGCCCCAGGCTGGACTCAGTATGGACAGAAGGACACAGGGTTGGTGCTCAGGATGGACAGAAGGACACGGGGTGTCACTCAGGATGGACAGAAGGACACGGGGTGTCACTCACGCCCGGCCAGGCCGTGCGAGGAAGCAGAGGGAGTAGAGGCCGAACTCGAACTCAGGGCTGCAGCCGATGAAAGCCGACCCCACCTTTTTGTAGAAGCCGTCCCAGCTGAACTGGAGCCCCAGCACGTCGGGGTACGTGTCCCACTGGGAGGGAGCGGGGTTTGGGGTCAGCAGGGCTGGGAATCCATGCCCAGCCCATCCTGGAATCCTCACAGCCCCTCCAGGGAGGATCCAGAGCAGCTCCCAGCTGGGCTGAGGGCTCCTGGCAGAGCCCCCCAGTCTCAAATCTCCCCACATGGCTTGGGAGCTCCTGGAATTGTCTGATCCAGCTCTTCCCAGCCTGCTCCAGCCCGGAGTGCATGGGGAGCAGCGGGGACAGGGCAGGGGGAGCATTCCTGACGCTGTGGGTTCATCCCTGGACACCCCAGGAGCTCTCCCTGACGCTGTGGGTTCATCCCCAGACCCCAGGAGCTCTCACCGGCCCATCGTAGTTGTGGCTGAAGTAGTTGATGACCCCTTGCTTTTCCAGGAGGTAGAAGCGGATCCAGTTGTGAAACCCGGCCACTTTTCCCTTTTTCACCTCCCCTAAACACAGAGGGGAGCCCTGGGTGAGCCCCTGGCCCTGCCTCGCCCCTGGCCCGGCCCTGGGAGGGCTGTACCTGAGAACACGTGCTCGAAGCCACTGGAATCCCGCTCTCCATCCCCTCGGGAGTAGAGGCTGAACCACATCTCCTTCAAACCCTGCACAAACTCTTGCTCGGAGCTGTAGCGCTCTGCAGGGAAAGGCAGGAGCACCAGGAGAGGATTCCCCATCCCTTCCCCACTCCCTGCTGGCTTCCCCCTGCCCTGGCAGCTCTGGAGAGCCCATCCCAGCTCATTCCCACCCCACTGGGTCTTCCCTTTAGGATTCCCCCCATTCCCAAAGGCCCTGCCCTGATCCAAACTCACTTTTTCCCTGCAGGAAGACAAAGAGTTTCTTCATGAGCTCCGTTTTCATCACCTCCTCGAGGAAACGCTCCTCCTCCTGCAGCTCCTCGGCCGTCACCTCCTCCTCCCTGCCCGTGGCCCTCTGGTAATTATCCAGCAGCTTAATGAAGCTGGCATAGGTGGGCTTGGAGAAGAGCTCCTCGTTCACGTATTTGTAGAGCCTGGGGCAGATGGAGGCCGGGGAATTGCAGCTTCCAGCCCCAGCTCTGGGGCACCGTCCCTCCCCTGGTGCCACTCACGGCTGCGGGGACCGGTCCTGTTTGTCCCCGATCTCGTCGGGGTCTGCCAGGTGCTGGGGGTTGATGGCGATGTCGCTGGGCCGGGCTTTGTTGTGGTCCAGCCCATAAAGCTGCTCCGAGAGCTCCAGCAGCTCCTGGTCCGTGATGGAACCGCTGCTGCTGGAGAATCCATCTGTGGGGACAGGCAGGGGCTGGGGGCAGCTCTGGGATCCATGAAGGAGGGAGGGGGATCCAGCAGGATCCGTGGGAAAGTGAGGATGGCTCTGTCGGGACATGCGGGATCCCAGGGCGTGGAGGCTTCAGAGGACAGGAGGTGGCCACGGGGACACGGGAAGTGTCAGTTCCCATCTTCCACACCCACGGGGATCATTCCCCTCCCCATTTCCCACATTTTAGGTGGGCAGGGGATGCAAACCCGGCTGGTTCCTGCCCCCACTGCCTGTGCCCACATCCCCCAGCTCCGGGGAGGGGACAGCGCTGCTGGCATGGGGGTGACACCTCGAGCAAGGGTGGGACATCCCAAGGAACAGGAGGGGACACCCCAAGGAACAGGGGGGACACCCTGAGAAACGGGGGACATCCTGGAGAACAGGGGGGACATCCCAAGGAACAGGAGGGGACACCCCAAGGAACAAGTGTGGAGATCCAGAGGAACAGGAGGGGACACCCCAAGGAACAGGAGGGGACACCCCAAGGAACAAGTGTGGACATCCAGAGGAACAGGGGGGACACCCCAAGGAACAAGTGTGGACATCCAGAGGAACAGGGGGGACACCCCAAGGCACCTGGGGGAGGTTCTGTCCCTCCTGACTCACCGCGGGTTCGAGCTCCATCCTCGGCCGCTTCCCCACCTGTGAAAAAGAGAGGAAAAAGAGCTCAGAGGGCTGGGGACACCCTGGGGACAACCCAGGACCCTGTAGAGGCTCTGGACCAACCCCTGGCACCCTCAGGGGGCTGGGGACACCTTGGGGACAGCCCAGGACCCTGCAGAGGCTCCAGACCAGCCCCTGGCACGCTCAGGGGACAGGGGACAGCCCAAATCGCTGTCCCCGAGAGCTCACCGGGCCCGCAGTGCCTCTCGTAGTCCTCGCAGCAGCTGCGGTGTGCCTCGCACTCGGGGTGACAGTGACACTCGTCCTCCTCGCTGAAGGGCTCCCCGCAGCGTCCCTCGCAGGAGTCGGGGGCCGTGTACAGATCTTGGGGGACACAAACGGGGGGTGGCCCTCAGGAGGGGCTGGGTGAGGCCACCCGCTCACCTGGAGCATCCCCATCCCGCCCTCTGTCCCCTCTGGGGACAGCCACTTCCCAGGGGTCCCTGTCACCCCTCTTGGGCTGGGGATGTCTCCAGGGCAGGGTGACAGCGGGGAGCAGCTCGTGGGTGTCCCTCAGGAACTGCTGCCCGTGATTCAGCCCGGGATGAGCCCCAGCGCCCCGGGCCCCGCCGCAGGAGCTGCCGCATTCCAGGCACCTTCATTTTCATCCTGGCTGCCTTTCCTCCTGCTGGGAAAACTGGGAAAACTGGGAAAACTGGGAAAACTCCTTCCTGAGCTGTTTACAAGGAATGAGCTGTTGAGCACCTGCTTTGTGACGCAGGGCGAGGAAGCAAAGCTAAAAATAGCAGCGGTGAAGCTTTGAAGGGGACAAGGGACACTTGTCACCGAGCAAAGAGGAGCTGGAGGCCACCAAGGGGTTGGGATTGTCAAGGAAGGAGCTCCTGGCAGGAGGAATGGGACAGAAGGAGCCAAAAAGCCACCTCAGCAGCAGAGTGGCCCTGTCCCAGCAGTGTGGCTCTGTCCCAGGAGGGTGGCCCTGTCCCACAAGAGTGGCCCTGTCCCACAAGAGTGGCCCTGTCCCAGCATGGTGGCCCTGTCCCAGGAGCCTGGCCCTGTCCCAGCAAGGTGGCCCTGTCCCAGGCTGTGCCAGAAGCGTGGCCCTGTCCCTGGAGGGTGGCCCTGTCCCACAAGAGTGGCCCTGTCCCAGCAGTGTGGCTCTGTCCCAGGAGCTTGGCCCTGTCCCAGCATGGTGGCCCTGTCCCAGGCTGTGCCAGAAGCGTGGCCCTGTCCCTGGAGGGTGGCCCTGTCCCACAAGTGTGGCCCTGTCCCAGCATGGTGGCCCTGTTCCAGGAGCCTGGCCCTGTCCCAGGCTGTGCCAGCAGCCCTGTCCCAGCAGGGTGGCCCTGTCCCAGGCTGTCCCTGGCGGGTGGCCCTGTCCCAGGCTGTCCCTGGTGGGTGGCCCCGTCCCAGGCCGTGCCAGCAGCCGTGTCCCAGCCAGCAAAGGGATCCCTGGAGGAGAGGGCGTTGCTTTCCCTGGCGGAGCCGCAATCTCCCGGCATCTGAGGCACCGCGGGATTGCCCAACTCGGGTGAATCGTGGCCTCGGGGCAAATCCTGGTGCGGCTCATCCAGTCCCGGGACATCCAGGAGATGACAGGGACATCCAGCCCACGAGGGTGGCATCCAGGCGATGACAGGGACATCCAGGCCACGAGGGTGACATCAAGCTCCCCCCACACCGCGGCCGTCCTTCAGCACCCGCGTTGTTCGTTCCCTTTGTGGCTTCACCCCAATTTTTTGTGCTCGGTGACATCACCCAGGTCCTGCCGGTGCTGAGGGACCCCTGGGCTCTCCCCAGACCTCCTGGGTGTGTCCTTGGCTTGGTTTTCCCTCCTGGCTTCCCATTCCCTGCAAATCCACTTCAAACAGGAGGGGTTTAGCAGGGGGGTCTCGAGGTTCTCTCAAAGTCCCTGAGAAGAACTGGGACAACTTCTAGTGAAGGGGCATCCCATGGATCGGGTGCTGAGTGACACTGGTGATGCCCAGACCCCCCAGTCTGACCAGTTCAACCCCAGCAGCCAAGCCCCGTTCCCAGTACACTTCCCAGAGCTGGGATAAATCACCCTGGCTCGCTCATCCACGCTCCTTTTCCAGCAGCAATCCCGGCGGGATTGTGCAAGGCAGGAGCTGCCCACACAACCCCGTCACCGCCGAGCCGGTCCCGGTGCCGGTCCCGTGCGGCCCCGGGGGTGTCACAGCAGCCCGAACATGTCCCAGCAGGGCCCTGACCCCGCTCTGCGCTGACTCAGGCTGGCTCAGCATCATCCCAAATCCCAAATCCCAAATCCCAAAACCCGAATGCCACGGGGAGGCCCTGGGCAGGGGAATGGCTCCTCCTCCTCACTCAGACACAACCTAAAATCCCTAAATCGACCCTAAATCGATCCTAAATCCCTAAATCGACCAGAAATCGACCTGAAATCAACCCTAAATCGACCAGAAATAGACCCGAAATCAACCCGAAATCGCGGCAGTGACCTCGGCTGCTCATCGGAGGCTCTGGGGAGTTTTTGGAGCTGCAGGGAGAGATGGAAACACCACAGGGATGGTGGCCCGGGACAGAAGGACACGGCACACCCACACTCAGCCACCCTGGGAGTGTTTGGCTGGTCCAGCAGAGGAGAATTTTTGGCTGATCCTGCCCCAAGGATTTCTCTGGCTGCACAAAGCACACAAATGTTTCTGTTTCTCAGGGACCAGAGCTCTCTCCCTCGGCTCCCAAACTCGTTTTTACTTCTGCCAAAAAGGGGTTTGGGTTATTCCCTGCCCAGCTGCGTCCTCTGAGCAGTGGAGGAGGTGACAGAGCTCTCCCAGTGCTCCCAATTTGGTTTTGGGCACGGGGATGAGTCAGCTCAGCCAGAGCCGCGTCTCAAGCCCCTGGTCTGACTCAGGACCTCATTCCTCTGGGAAAACACAGATCCAAACGCAGCCTGACCTCCAAAAGGGACAGCCTGAAGGACAAATTAACCTGGAACAGAGCTGGGGACAGCCTGAGCTTCCCAAATCCTCAGCTCCAAACCCACGCGTGACATCCAGCTGTGGGATAATCGGGGCAAATCTCCTGCTGCCCACACGAGGAGAAGTGAAGTGGTTCCAGGTCCACCAGGCGGGTCCAGCAGGTGGCTGGGACTGACCACGAGAGTCAGCTGAGCTTCCCAGCCACCCTCAACCCAGCTCTTCCTTCTGGAACAGCTCAGGACTCACACGGAGCTTTTGGGAAACTCCTGCTCCCAGCCCGGCGCTGGTTTGGAGCTTCTCCCACGGCGCTGGCCTTGCAAAGCTCCTCATCTTTCATCCCGAGGGGACTCATCAGCTCCTGGGACATCAGATACGGGCTCCTGGCAGCGTCGAGGGTGACGAAATCCCGTCCTCGCCAGTGGATCACAGTTCATGCTTTGTGCAAGAGCTACGCAGCGCCGGCACCTCCTCATTCCCGTGGGATCCCGGGAGCTGAGTCCTGGTGTCCCCGAGCTCCTCCTCAAAGCCAGGGCTCCTCTCCCTCGGCCCCCACGAGCCTCTCGTGGCTCAGGAGCTGCAATTCTCCCGGTCTGGGCTGCGTTTCCCACCTGAGCAGCTTCCCAGTGAGGAAGGTGGGTGGGGATTGGGGTTGGAAAAGAGCCGGTGGTATTTTCCCACGGATCAATGGAAAGGAGGAGCCGGAGGAAGGTTCCTTGTGCTTTGCAGGACCAAAGCAAGGTCAGACACACCAGGAGCCACCAGCTGGGCCTGGCTGAAGACCAGGAAAACCTGGATAATCCACCCCAAACCTCGGGCTGCATTTCCAGCATGGAAAAATCCCCTTCCCCTTCCCATGTGGAGCCCGGCTGGCTCCGTTCCCAGCAGGACCCAGTTCCCCCAGTAGGGCGCAGCTCCTGGTTTAGGGCAGCGCTGCCAGGGATGCGGCAGCCCCGGAGCCAGCCCCGCTGGTTACTCACGGCCGGACACGCAGCCCAGGGCAATTCCTGCCGCGACCAGGAGGATCCAGGGCTCCATCGTCCCTCGGGAAGCGGTTCGGGAATGCCGGAGCTGCCCTGGCACTCCCGGCTATTTGTGGGTCCCGCGGAGGGGAGGGAGGGGCGCCATGGCAGCGAGGGCACCACGGGCGGGCTGCACCCAAACTTGCCCAAAACTCATTAAGTGCGTGGCTAATTACAGGCTTCCCGCAGTGGGAGGAGGGCTGGTAAATCCAGAATCCCGGGATCACTCCGCAGCTCCCGTGCCTGACCCCCGGGGGCTGCGGGGGGACAACCCCGGGGGGCTTCGCCCGGTGGGGCTGAACTGGGGACCAGCGTCCACCACTGGGTGACTGGTGTGAACTGGGAGAGGCATTAATTGGGGGTAATGAGCTCTCCTGACTCTGACCCCTCACAGCCTGTACGGATCCACCTCGCCGGAGCCTCTGGCTCCTCCAGCAGCGCCAGGAAAGCCCAGAACATCACCACAAGTCCTGGCGTGAGGTTTTTGGGGTTATGGTCCCGCTGCTGGGGTGAGCTCAGAGCTGCTGCAGGGACCCTGGGGGCTCAGCCCAGTCCCGGGGGGGGTCACAGCCAATCCCGATGGAAAATGTTCCCAGTCCTTGAGCCTGGCCAGGATATTTTTAGGGAAATAAAGGAGGATTAGCAGCACCGAGGGTGGTCAGTGGGAACCACCAGGCTGCTGCCTCCTCCTCCTCCCTCCCTGGCGCGTTTTCCCAGGAAATCTCATCCCAAATCTTGCCCAAACCCTGCAGGATTTGCTCCAGACACTTCTCCACCCCCTCACCAGCCTGGGGGTGGCCAGTACTGGCTGGTCCTGGTGGTCCATGTCCCTCTGGCTTGGCCTGGTGCAATTCCAGGCAGGACGAGAATCCCAAGGCCCCTGGGACACGGCCCCAATGCTTTGGGACCAGCCACAGGCCCAGGACAAGGTGAGGCTCATCCTCTGTTTCCCCACACCTAGGCAGGTGAGAACCGACCCCAAACACATCCTGAGCTCTGCCCAGGCTCATTCCACACCTGGGCAGGTGAGAACCGAGCTCAGACAGCTCCCCAGGAGCTGGGGTGATTCCCGGGATTGCTCCTGGAGCAGGGAGCAGTTCCTGCCGTGCCCCGGGCGGTGTCACCTGGCACGGGAGCAGCGTTTGGTGCAATAAGGGCCGGGTTTGGCTTCTCCCTCAGCCCTCAGTCATTTCCTGACATGTCCCCTCCTGGTGACAGCGCTGTGTCACCTCTGGGGCTGCTCCAGGGATGTCCCCAAGGTCACATCGGGGGCACCTGGGCTCTGTCCCCACCCCAGCAGGAGCCAGGGGCGACCCCAGGCTCAGAGAAGAAGGGGAAGCGCAGGCGTGCGTACAAAAATACCTCTATTGCTCTGTGCCCGCGCCCGCCCGGCGCTCCCGGGGCCCGGCTGCCCCTCGGGGCCGGATCCGCGCCCACGGCCGAGCTCTGGGGCAGCTCCAGCACAGCCCGGGACACCGGGAGCAGAGCCAGGGGCTGCCCCGCCGCCGGCAGCCGGGCCCCCATGCTCACCCTGGGACCCCATCCCTGCTCTGAGCCCCCATCCTTGCCCTGGGACTCCATCCCCGCTCCAGGC
>VWYI01047938.1:11296-30826 GCA_013399455.1 Anthoscopus minutus
AATAAACTTTTTTAGTAGTAGCTAAACTAATTTGACTTAAAGATTTTTGTGTGAAAGTTTCAGAATAAAACCCCACAGTTAAAGATTCTCAGTTGTTGTTTTAAAAGGCAGTGACAGAAAAGAACTTACCATTATTTTTATTCTTAGTCAAAAATTCCACAAACTATTTATAGACAGCTCTAATATACTTGGCAGCAAGCAGTGGAAATTGGAAATCTAGCAGAAAAACTGGCTCGGCTTCAACAAGATTCCTGATTTTAAGCACATAAGTAGTTCTATTCATGGCACACCCTACAATTCTGCCCAGCCAGGTATAAAGGAGGTTACTTGACTGACCACTGCTTGAAGGCTGTACATGTTCTCAGGTGGTAATCTAATGCAGCATTTTGCATTAAACAGAGAGTAGAAAAAAAACCAGCTTCCTAAACCAAAATTAAACAATTCAGACAGTGAATTCAGTCACTTAAATTACAGCTGAATCTCAACTTGACCAAAAAGATTGAGGAAATCAGAGGAAAAGGGAATAGATCTGAAACTAGCAGGGAAGCAAGAGAGACTACACTGCCTACCCATCCTTAAATGAGCTACATTCTTTATGAGCCTTAGAAACCTATTCTTAACTGATTAGACCCTATAATTAATTTGAACCTAACACTTTGCCCTCCTATTTGGAAACTTCTACTGCTATATTACTTAAAAAACTAGAAAAAACACAAGTTTCTAGCTATCTTAAACAAGTGTTTAAAGTACTGAAACAGTTATTTTATGAAAGTACTCACACATTTGTACATGTTCAACTCCAGTAACTATCCTTTTCTGAAACCCCATTTCAGAATTCAAACTACGTCACATCTGAGAAGTGCCAGACTAGGGGAAACTTTTTATGTGTGGGCTGCACAGTGCTTATACAGCAGAAGGAAGAGCATTGCAAGTTTGATTCATATTCATCACATGCTTTGTACTTTTACCTACTGGCTTCTTTAAATTAGGGTTGGAGTAAAAAAATTGTTTCATTATGCTAAATTATTTCTCATCTTAACTCTTTGTAAGTACAGGAACAAATGTTAGCACACAGCAATCTATGTAGAGCTGGTGTATTTTATTTTTAAAAATTAAAATCAAAATCCCATAACCATCTACAAACAAGCAGAAGATTTCACTACCCTATCACAAGTTAGACAGGAACAGCAGGACTTCATCAGGTCACACATTCTTAAAATATACTACTACTGGTTATTCTCTTTTCCTCTCAAGATTTGGGCCTGTGCCATCCTAAAAAGGTGCTAATAGAAGAAATTAAATCATTATTTATAAATAATAACTGCAACCATCAAAAACCTATTATAAAGTTGAAGAAATAAAAATATAATCTGCTATTACTCCATGAATCTCTACCAGGAATGCAAAAAAACAGCCAAGCTTCTGGCTCCAGATTACAGTATGACTCAGATTTACAACTAATTTTTTTTTTCCCCGAAAACACACTGAAATAGTGTAGGAGTACTTGATATTGGAGGGTGGGGAGAATCACAAGGGATTTTGAAAAGAAGGAAAACACTAAAACACTGCTCTACTGCTTCATCTTTATTAGTGAGACCACATCTCATGTGCTCAAAAAAAAAAAAAAAAAACCCTGAGATACATCAAGAGAATAATGGTTTTAAAATNCCCTGAGATACATCCAGAGAATAATGGTTTTAAAATCCAGAAAGCTTAGTAGATTCATAAAATAAAGTTACAACATCTATTTATTTTAAGTCTTTATTCAGCAGAAGGGCTAAGATGTCACAATCCAGACAGAAATCAAGGAGGAAATTTCATGGCTCTGATTGAAGCAGAAATAGGGGATTGAGAAATAAAACCGTAATTCCCAGATCTGCTATATTCTTTTTGGAACATTGGCTTGGGCAAACCATGTAATACTGGAGTCAGTGGTATAGTGATGCTGAGCTTCAACTCCACCTTTATGACAGTAACAATAAATTAGAATTTACAACACATCCCAGCTGCATTCACTGTAGTGACATAAGTGACCAGAAAACAAGCAGTTTTCTGGGAAGGGCAGTGAAGCAACAGTATATTTACAGCACATTTAGAATATATATCAAATATAAAAATAATAAAAACATCCAAGAAACACAGCATGTTTACTGCATCTAGGAAAAATATCCTAATTTGAAAGATAAAACTGTGGTTTCTTTCCTTCTTGTTACTTATTACTAGGAATAAAACTTTGATTTTGACAACTTTTATACTCTTTAATGTGTTTAATTTTCTTTCTGATAGAATTAAAAAGCACTGTAGAGTTCCCAAGAAAATTTGTTTCCTTTAATGTATGAAAACAGTTCACACAAACTACAGATCTTGCAAAGACTTGTTCAGACTTGTTCATCCAGAATCTGGTAACTGGGGTTTTTAGACCCCACGTATCTATCCTCACTGAAACTGAACTTAAACCAAATGTCACGCTGTATGCCCAGCTAGCTTCCAGTAACACAAGACACAGTCTTGGTCACTTGTTAATGCTTCACTGAACTAATTAAAGTGTAGAAGTAACCTTGCATAGTGTAACCCTGCATCCATTCACAAGCAACAACGGTGGAAAGCAGTCAAAGGGGGAAAGAGCTCCTAACGCAAGGCACTTTTTCTGCCTGTCCATTCAACATCTGTGAAACAATGCATTTTGTCAATCTCATACAAACAACCTTGTGCAAAATTAATTTCATTATTTATTACCAGCTATTTGATCTACTCTAGTTACAACAGACAGATGTGAAGATATCACCAAGTTTGAAGGCAACCACAACATGTAGGTGCTTCTATTCCTGGTACTGAGAAGACATTGAATTGAGACAGTTCTTGCTCTAATGTTCTCAGCTGGGAAATTTCAATTGCTATGCTAGGAAAGGCTATTCATTAGCTACACTAACTTTCTAGAGTTGTCTAAACAATGCTGTTTACTAAGTATCATCAGGAGTTAGGAAGAATAGGAGATGAACTCGCTAGAACTTGCTGGTCATAACATACTGCATTCCTCAAAATTTACTGTGAATTGCAATAGTCAAAAAAATGACATTAAGAGAAGATAGATTGCCTGCAAGACACGATAATTATTTTACCTAGGTTAGTAACTTCTTTAAGTAAGAATCAGATCTTGAAATTGCTAAAGCATACTCCTAATATGAAGAGGTGTGCACATATACTTGCGTGGGTACACTCAACACCTATGAAAGAATCCTGTGCATGTCAGTCTTGATATTTTTGTTCAAATTCAGCCTTTTATTCAAATTCTTTTATTCAAATAGACTGGATTCATCAAAGCAAACAAATGATAAGGGAAATAGCCAATAAAATTAAAAATTTAGTAAAAATTATTTTGTCTCCAGTGTTTTATGCAGGATCTTTGAGAAAAGATCTTTGAGAAAACTCCACTACAGTTACTGCATTGAGTCAAGTAATTGATTCCAAATAGGAAACTACAGAGAGCCTCACAGATATTTTTAAAAATTCCAGAAGCCACATATATACATATTTTAAAAAATTTAAAATCGATAGACAAATAAGTGCATATCACTAAAACCCAAATACTCACTCTCTCTTTGAAAAAGAGAAAGAGATCTTTGAAAAGATCTTTTCCTTTTTTCCTTCATCCCTTCCTTGTTATCTGCCATGAATCCTGTGATTCTTGTACTGCAAGAATAATGCTGGGGCTGTACCTCACACATGTGGTAGCATAAGAACACCTATTTTATTTCAAACACCATGGAGTATCTTAGAAATAAATTTTCAAAATAAATTTGTGATGAATTCGGAGTCATTTTTACCTGGCTCATGATACCCAGTAAAATACCACTGCATGGCTGTTTTTCCTGTAACAGTGCAAATAAGCTTTTCTCATTATTATAGCTTTATTGTATCAGGAACTGTACAAACAAGAAAAACAACTCTTGCTCCACAGAACTCATTGCTTTGTAAAAACTGGGTATGATATATTTTTATCAGATAAAGGGAAGGACAATAAAAACAACGCACAATACATAAAACAACTGGAAATCGCAGCCCACCATGTTCCAAAACATAATCACATGGCAGTGCTTTACAGGAAGCACAGCAGAGACAGGTGAGGTTGAAGAAAGCACATATGATGACTTTGTTTCCCATGGACAGAACTACCCAGGTGGTGGGAAGCACAAAGGAAAGAATGGCTAGGCTTGAGTAATATTTGTAAGCAATAAAGCTACCAGTACTAAAGAAACACAGCAGTACAAGAGTAAAACCAAGTGAAACAGAACTCTTGACTGACAGCTATCCTGTGCTAACAATGATCTCCTCATTGTGCTTCACCTTCTCTCTCTCCCAGTCACTGAGAAAAAAATACAAAATTCTGAGCACCAAAGGGAAAGGCTTGTCCCTTTCATGAAACATTTGAAAAGCCTGAGATACACTGATTGTCCTGGAGGTAGTAACAGAGCCAAGAGAGGTTATGTTGAAACCCTTCTAATTCAGTAATTTTAAGATAAGGACAGTTAACATTACCACCTTAATATGCACTGGAAACAAGTGCACTTCTGACAGCCAGAATAATATTTCTCATATTGTACAGGGTACTACAGCCTCTTGCCATGGAGGTTCCCAGTAGTTAGAAAAGATAAACACAACCTTCTATTATCAGTGACTACAAACAGGAGTGTTGGATAGTACTATGACTCCACAATTGCAAAGTAAAAAAAAATAAATTCCTATAGAGTTAGATAAGCATGTGACCAGCTAGACAGTTTAGGCAGCTGCAGTTCAGCAGAGTACAGCACAGCCTCCAGCCAGCCATAGTATACATAACATTGGTCAAATAGAACACAATGAAATCTGTTTCAAAACACTTAAGTATGCCATTTCCCACTACCAAACTACATCCCTGAGACTCACAAATTACCCCTGAAAAACTTTAAATGTGTTGAAGTAGACACACAAGTAATTTGCTATATAGATTCTGTTTTTGGTTTTTCACATGGCAAGTATTTGTCACAGAAACTGAAGTATCACAATTACTCACAGATGCCATAGTAAATGAAGGCTTGTTTGTATGAGCCTAAATGCACTTCCTGTGCCTACTCTCTGTAGTTGGTAAGAAAAAGTCTCACATTTTGTTTTCTTAATATTTAAATTATATTATATTACAGCAGCTCTAAGAATTCAAGAATCTTTTGTTCTTTTACGTAACATGAAATTTGAACTACATCCAGATTTCCTTCTTAAATATGTATAGATATTCCCTTCTGACTGTCTGTCAACTACATCCATGTAGTCCTGGGCAGCAGAACCATAATTTCTATAAAGGTGCTTTGCAACGAATTGGAAATATCTATAAAATTCATGATACATGTTTATCTCAGGGTCAAATTAATTCAAATCTGGTAGTACAGTGCACTCTGAACCATCATGTGTGAATTGGCCTGCTCCCCCTTAATGTCATCAACTGAATGAAAAAAACCTATGGAGATGAATGACAAAAATAATCCTCCTTTCACTGAAACACAGCAATACTTGGAACCACACTACCTCACTCAGCTTCAACACAGACAGCATGAGGGTGCCCATTTCTAATACTCCTGTTCTCAGGCCCATCCACATGCCAGTCCCACCAGCAGAACTAGGAAAGGAGGTTCAAAGAAACTTGCATCCTGGGGATGTGCACTGAGAAAAGTGCTCTGAAAAACCTTACCAAACAAACCATCAGTTTCCCAAGGAGGGAAATGCAGGCAGGCACGAGTAAATAAGTGTGCACACACACATGCAGGCATTTGCTCTAGGAGAGGCTTCCAGTGAAGCACAAATAGGACACAAGGATAAACACAGTAAGAGGAATTAACACCTTGGAGAAGAGAATGCCATCTAACAGGTATTTCCAAAACCCTTATCACCATATACCCTTACATTCATTTGTATAATTACCTTCCAGTATTCTATCCCTACACCTAGTACACCTCATCTCTTTGGCACAAGCTCTTCTGATCTATGCTTTTCTTGATCAAAAAACACTACTTGTTTACACAAGTCATTAACCTCCTAAGGATATTTTTAAACAACTTTTTCTTTCTGCAATCCAGCTTCCAAAAAAAAACTTAATAAAATATTTGGGATAATAAAAAAAAAATGACTCCCTGTGGAAAACCCTGTCAAGAATCATGCTGAACACCAGATGACTGAAGGTCGAGTTACACAGTAACTGCCTGCTCCCTCGTCTATCCAGTTCACAACCTCATACTCCAAAAGCCACTTCAGTTGTTTAATTTGAGCATATTCACTGTTACCCAACAATGTAACTACCAATTCAAGCTTCACTTCCTGTGGATCACTCAGTTGTGCACATCTGCTCTCCCCTTACAACTTCCAAGAGCTTTAGACTATTTCTACATTTTGCAAAAGATTAAGAGTATTAAAAATCCAGTTAACAAAAATGTAAAGAAAAAACCTTACACTTCTGTATGTATTCCAACACAGAGATTTCACTGTAGATTTGTTACTAAGTGTAACAGATTCCACACAGAATACAGTAACCCATGATAAAGAATATTCTACCTCTGCTTCAAAGAAAATCTATCTGGTCTGAAGGAGCTCTTTAAGTGGCAGCAGCAGACCATCACTAAACCTCTTAAAGCACTCTGCACCCGCTCACTTAAACACAGCTGAAATAAACAACAAGACTGTATTTCTAATGAGCAGATGAGAGGAAATCAGTTGGTAGTAACATCTGTAAAACCAGGCAAAGATAGGAGCTGGAGTTTTAAATAAAGTAGAACAGACACTGCTCTCAAAGTAACCTATTTCCAGTTCCACAACTAAAACTCGGCAACTGGGTATTTCCCAGAAGGATGCTGTTGGCATTTAAATAATTTAGGACAACTCTTCATTCTCTATGTTCTCTCTGAGGGCGAGACTAATCTGCCTACACTGAGAATTGAAACTTCTCTGAAGAGAAGTTCAGATCATTAAGTCACACTCCTGTTGCCTCACATCTTTTAATAAGCCTGCCATTTCCCAGACTGACTGTGCCTTAAATTACGCCAAACCAAGACCCTCACTTCACTCACACATAATCAGTATAGGATCAGAAAGGAGAAGGAACAAACTCTATGAATGCACAAGCATGAAACAGCTACTTATTTTCTGCTCTTCAGATTCTACATCACTGAACATACTTTACAGGAATACTGTCAGTATTAGACTATCTTAATAATTACAACTCAGACAACAAAGAGCTTTTAGGAGACTATGCAAAGAATATATGAAACCAAAAATATTTCTTGAAGGTTTGCCACCAACCATGTCACACGTTGGAGCACAATAAATTCAGATGTAAGCTGGGTTTATAGTATACTTTTGGAGGAAGCTTAGTTTTATGAAGGAAGCCCAGGACCAGCAAGTCACCACTAGGTATGTACATGCTCTTTTATAAAGACAGATCACACGTGAAGTTAACAGCCAGCTAGGGAAAGAAAAAATAGCCATTTGTTGGGAAACTAGGATTTAACCTGTGTATGACTGGGAAAAAAATGTTTTTTTGGAGAAAGGGGTGAAAAATGCTTTGGAAAAAGAGCTAAGTGAAAAACATATTACTTTCTTATGTTAATACCATTTGCCAAACTTGCTAGGTAGTTGCTTTTCGGATGTAGCTTCTTTTAAATGTACATGGAAAGCACTGTTATACTTCTGCATTGATGAAAGCAGATTACAGCCCTTACAATGCCTTACTGGTAACTTTTTCTAATGAATAATAACAGTAAGTCACAGTTCAAGTGCATTGGCTTTGCTGTGTGTTGGCTCTTAGAGAAATGAAAAGGTATCTCTTCAGAAGAGTTCAGTTCTGGGAAAGATAAAGGAAGCTTGGAATAT
The DNA here is from genome assembly GCA_013399455.1 of Anthoscopus minutus. Lineage (NCBI taxonomy): Eukaryota > Metazoa > Chordata > Aves > Passeriformes > Paridae > Anthoscopus > Anthoscopus minutus. Next base: position 19,187 of record VWYI01047938.1, read on the forward strand.
TTCATTGTACCAGAGTTTTCCATTCCTCATCTGTTACTGATGGTATGTATACTTTCTAAAATTAGGGAGAATTTTCAAGTTGATAGATAACAAAACTGAAGAGCAAGGCTTATTTGTGATAAAGCAGATATTGTGAAGACAGCATACTTGCGAATTCTTACACTGTTTATAGTTCACACTGACTGTTATCCACCTGACTATTGCTTTTCCTTCCTGGATCATGCACAGAAGAACTCAAGAGGCTCAGCACTGACACTACATGGCAACTTTTAGATGGAATCTGCCATTATCAGTGTTAGGCCACTAAGACAATGTGGTTTCTTGAGACGTTTGTGTTTTCACTTGAAGTATTTTAGCTGGTTAGGCTTGCTGTGGCTACAGGCAACCACACAGATGGCATTTCTGCCAGCCTTTGTCCTCACCATTTTACAGGTGTTGCAAATGAGTGTTCTGGGTGTTTTTAAATAATCGTGAGTCATGCTACAACAGGTGATACTTCACTCTCTTCTGCTTCTAAAAGATTCTAAGGTGCCAGTAACTATGGCTTTCCTTTTCAGGAAATGTAGCTGGAAGAGGAAAACAGATACATTAGGCTTTAATGCATTAATTCAGCTGTAAAATAAAGGGTAAAAAGTACTTTCATTTCACATACATTTCACTCTATTAAAAGCCAACCTGATAACAAAATTCCGCACTTGCTCCTACAACCTTTTTAAAGGGAGGCACTGAATTTTAAAATAGCAAAAGATGTGACAAAGCATGGTGACAAGTACAAGATCAATGTCAGACATAATGCCTACATATTCAAATTCCTATTTATTTGCCTTTATATAATGAAGTATATTGCTAATTTAAGTACATATCCTTCCTGTTTAAGAGCACATTTCCAGATATAGGGAGAAAAGCACTCCCAGGACAACAGAACCCCATAAAGTGCAAACCAGCCTCTGATTACCTGTCTAAACAAATTAAAGTATCATCAAGATACTTAAATACATTAAAGTACAATGCATTGCAGTACAGGCATGAAGGAGTAGCTTAGTAAGAATCTAACACTATGACTCTTATGTTCATAGCACTAATTTATACACCACATTCAAAAACTGAAGTTGAAAGCTAGCTCAGACCTCTTTCCCATCACAGTAACTCATCTCCCTCAAAAAAAATGGTCTGATGTGTCGATTTTAGTTGAGCAACATGCATGTCTGAGAAACTGCATGTGTATTTCAAATTAGGTGCTTTAAGCACTTTATTAGCTCCCAAATGTGCAGTATGGTCAGTAAGCAAGACCTCAGATTAAAAATTTAAATTCAGCTTTATTTTAATCATCAATCATTTCCGAAAGCTTTAGCATTTTATGCCGAATTCCTTCATGACCAACACTTCAAAGACTGCTATTTCAGACTTCAAATCCACCTCCTTTGTAAAGCTACAAAATATGGACGGTTTCAGAAAACTGGCAGGAGAAATACAGACCTATCCACTTAACTCTCACATAGATATTCCTGGCTTCTATGCTTTCACTTAACATTTTAAAACTACAGTTGAATATTTCAATATATTAATTCAAAAAAAGTCACTATCAAGCATTAATAAGACTTTCTGCTAGTTAGGAGTGTAGAATGTCTCTCAACTATCAAGCCGTGACCTTAACTTTACTCTCTGGGCAGATCTGACTTGAAGGATCACTGTGTAGGACAGCTGCACTGCAGCTCCTCCTAATCTACAGAGTTAGAAAACAGGATCTCTTATTCAAGGAAAACTCCTCAGGGACCCTAAAAGCATCTACATTGGGTTTGCATGGCCAGGCTTTGGTAGCAGGGGTGGCTTTCTGCGAGAAGCTGCTGGAAGCTTCCACCATGTTGAAAGCCAATGCCAGCCAGCTCCAAGACAGATGTGGCCAAGGCTAAGCCCTTTAGAAATGGTGGTAAAACCTCTGGGATAACTTATTCAAGAAGAAAAAAGTAAGTTACAGTGCAGGTGTAACTGCGGCCAGAGAAGAGCAGAGTGAGAATATGTGAAAGGAACAACTTTGAAAACACCAAGGTCAATGGAGGAGGGGGAGTAAGTGCTCTAGGCACTGGAGCTGAGATTCCTCAGCAGACCATGGTGCAGCCAGCCCATGGACAGGCAGCTGTCCCCCTGCAGCCCATGGAGGACCACAGGGATGCAGAGATCCACCAGCAGCTGTGGAGGAGACCCACACCAGAGCAGGTGGATGTTGAGAAGCTGTAACACCATGGAATGCCCATGCTGGAGCAAGATTCTGGCAGGGATCTGCAACCCATGGAGAGAGAAGCTCGTACTGGAGAAGGTTTCCTGCTAGGACTTGGGGGGAATCCAGGGTGGAGTAGGCTGTGCTTTAAGAACCGCACCCCAAGGAAAAATGGTGCATGATGCAGCAGTTCACAGAGAACTGTTGCCGGTGGGAAGAACTCACACTAAAGACTATGATGGAGAACTGTCTCTCATGCAAGGAACCTCACACTGGAGCAGGGGAAGGACTCCTCTATCTGAGCAGCAGCAGGGATGAACTGTGATAGACTGACCTAAACCCCCTTCTCTGTCTCCCTGTGCCACTGGTGGGGAGGAGGTAGAGCTGAGAAAGAAGAAAGGGTGGGGGATGGTGTTTTCACTTCTCTTTTATCTGCTCCAATTTTGTTAAATTCAGTTAATATATCTAACTCGAGTCTGGTCTTTGACAGTATTAAGTGAGTGATCTCTCTCAAGGACCTTATGTCAACCCATTAACCCTTTTGTTATACATTCTCTACCCTGTCCAGTTGCAGAAGGGAATTAAAAAGTGGCTTTAGTGTTCAGTCAGGGTCAGCTCACTGTAATGCCACACACAAGCCTCGCAATTCCAACTGACAGTGGGGAAAATGGACTGCGCTCCTCACTAAGGCAAGAGCATAAAGGTTCTTTCCCCCAAGCCCGACTCATCTACAGTGTAAAGGTGAAAGGCCAGTGTACTGTCCCACATTTCAAAAACAGATGAGGAAAACCAGAAAGCTAGTACTAAAAGACCTAAAAAGAGGTTAGTGATATTATCATTCAGGCGTGGTATATTGGATTGTCATTTGCATGAGAACTGCGATACCACTGGGGCTTTGTTACAGTGTGCACAGACAACAGACACAACAGATAATTTAAAATCTGGAATTGCAGCAAGACAAACTAGATGACACCTAGGCAACAGACCTTGGAAACAGCATTAGCTGGATCAGCAACAACAGGGAGGTAGGTCATTAGTAACTGGACTCTATAAACATGCAGCTCCCAGGCACATCCTGCACTAAAGCTGCTGGAATGCAGAAATGCCAAATGCCTGTATCTGCCAGAAAATGGATCACAAAAAAGGGTGCTTAAAAATACTGATGAAAGTCATTTGCTGAATTACAAAATGTTCAAAGATCTCTACTTGTTTATTCACTTATTTGCTAAAGTACAGGTCAAATGCAGGAATCTAATGTTCCTGTAATACCCCTCTACCTGAGAATACTTAGAAGGCCAGAGATCAAGACCTCAAGCAATTTCCAAGCTCTTCCTGAACTCAAACCCATTTTTTTTTTGCTTGCCCGTAAGAGTGACCTCTTAGACTGATTAGATGCTCACACAGCCACCATAACACCCTCAAAATAAAAGGCTTCCTTTCCTCCCTTCTATTTGCCCAACCTCTTAAAAAACAGCTGTTCCTGCAGACATCTTGGCCTCCTATTCCACTCTGTAGTGCAGTTCTACCACCTTTAGCTGTGAATCTGCCTTAACAAGACATCCCAATCTTCCCCTCCCTTGCCATCCCAGCTCTCCTGTAGTCATGAATCTCTCCAGCCACAGACACCAGCTGAACTTTAGCCATGGAACTGACTGCTTGTTCAGTACCTTTAGATAGGAAGTGCCCTGACAAGGGAAGCTATTTCTACCAATTACACAATCACCCAAATGCATCCCTGTCAGTGCTTCCAGCTGCAAGTTGCTGTGATCAAGAGTCATGCATCTGATGTCATTCATCTTCCTAACTTAAGAGTAGACATCTCTCTCAAATTATTTTAATTGATGTTTAGATCATGGAAAGGATATGTTATTTCTCCTCATTTTTGAAAAATTAAAAATTAAAAATTAAAAAAAATGAAATATGTATTTGCCCCAGTACAAATATTTTAGTGTGTTTGAAAAACACATTTAGAGTTAAAATCCCTGTGCACTCTCCCTGAGCACCTCTTTAGAAGAGAGCAAATGGAAAAATGTTATTCTTCAGTAATATGAAGAGCAGGCTGAAGTAAATACAACATTATAAACAAAAAAGCACCTTAATTAGGACTCTAGAATGAATCTGTTTGAAAATTACTCTGTTGAACTCTATGTGCAGAAGGTTAAAGGGAAAGTTAAAAGTCACCACTCAAATCTATGTGATAAGAGAAACACATATATATGGATTTGTTTACTGGATGTCATGTATTCATTGTCTCAGTCCCAGTTACCACAATATCCCCAATGGAAGCTTCTATTTGAGATACTCCATACAATTCTATAGAAAGAAAACACCATACCAGGGTTTACTAATTCATTGGATTGTAATAGCCTTTGTGAAGCATAGGAAAAAAGACATTAAGCAACGTCTTACGAAAATTCATATACAGCTAAAATCTAGAAGTCAGAGCTTATGAATGTGTGTGCCTTCCCACAACAAGACACATCAAACAAGACTTAACTTTTCTGTTCTAAACTGCTTACCTTTACTTATTTAAAAGCTCCTTCTAAAGGAGCAGCTCCTTAAATGAGGATTGTTAAATTTTTAAGGAACATCACTGACTAGAACAAACTTATTTCTAGTAACACTAGATATAAATTAGAAGAAAATCTTATTTTTCCCACAAAAGAACTATTCTCACAATCCTTCTGTACTTACAGAGGGACTTATATGTATTTCCCAATAGGTGCATACAAAGTTGGAGTAATAAAACTGAGCTACAGGACCCTCTAGCAGATTAATTTTTTCTTAACTTTTAAATACAAGCAACTTCATTACAGACTTCCACCACAACCAAAGTGTGCTCACACTGCTTTTTAGAGGAACACTCTACTGTTTTATGGCTACAACTGACTTTGAATGTCCACCCTAGTTAGCCCGAGCCAGTCCTAGGGGCTTCCACTTAGCAGAGGAAACATCTCCGAGGTTAAACAAAGGACAGTAATGAACTACACACAATTATATGGGTGATACATGCAGTCCCCATCCCAATATACAGTTCAAATGTACTTTCCACTCACAGAGAACCACAACTAGTTCACTTTCATTGCTTTGTGGAATTTGTAATTTACAATGTGAGCACACTGAGCTTTCTCGCACAACAAAAAATTCCACAACCAAATAAATGCATCTAGGCAAGTCCTGAAAGTATTAAAACTCAAAAGATGCTAAAGAGAGAGACCACATTGACTCAAGGTACTAAATCAAATGGTTTTGTGTGACTCCCTTCCCTCCTTGAAAACAAGCTCTACTTTTAAGCTTTCTTAATTTTGGGGAGGCTCTTATTTTCACTTGCTAACTTCCTGACTAGCTCCAAGAAGTTGCTCCTCACAAAACAGCTGAGATAGATATACAGAAATTCCATCATAACCTAAAATTTAGTGTCAGATAGAATAGCAAGAAAAAAAAAATCTAGTCCATAGCTATTAAATATGCCAGCCTTGATAAGACACCAACACCAGGATAACGGTGTACCAAAAGTTACAGTAATCCAAATTTAAAGCATCTGTTCAGAGAAACAAGTCTGAACCACAATTTAAATTAGGGCTTTTTTGAAGTGTTTGCACTAATCTGTCAATTATGCTGAATTTAATAGTTTTAACTTAGATACGCACAAGAATCAATAATATATATTTCAAAGCAATTGTAAAGCTTTGCATAATCAGTGAAGTAACAACTGCAGCAAAATATCGAATGTAGGAAACAAAAAAAGAAGATAGCCAGAACAACACAATTCTTCAGAATATGGCATCATACAGCCTGCTGTAAACCACTCAGCATTTATTTCTACTGAGGGGATAAACACAGGAACTCAGATCTACAACCAAATGTTTTAGTATCCAATGCACTGGTACATGGATTGTTTTCTTAAAACCATGAAAACTATGGAGGCTTAATTTTGCCAACCAACAGACACCTCAAGTAATAACTGGTACTGCAAAAACACCACAGCTAGTAATTCTGAAATGCATACAAGCCGAAAACATCCCAGGCTGTCAACAAATCACACTCTCTCAATTGCTGCCTAGTTAGATATCTCAACTGTTCCAGTATTTTAACATAACCATTAACTATGGAACACTAAATGGAACACTAAAATGGAACACTAAAACTAGAAAATGCAGAGACATCTAAGAAAGCAAAACCACACTATTTACACAGTACAAACAGTACTCATGAATTTTAAAAAAAACCTGTAAGGAAATTAGTGAATTATACTTAATAAGTATGAAAATAACCTCTACACCTTGGGAAACTTGAAGCATCTAGTGAAAGATACATAATGTGTGAAGGAATGCACCTAACATACCAAAGGCACAAAGTTTAAAAATTTGAGATCTGCTAACAAATCACAAGACTGATAATAATTCTAAGTTTTAGCCAGACCAAGTACAAAACAATAAATACTCAGTGCTTAGTTGAAAATAATATTGATACAGTTTACATCTATTTGATAATAAAACAGGTGTGACAGAAACAGATTCACCTATAGGGTGAAATCAGATTCACCTATAGATCCTTTCAACAGTAAGGCAGTAGAGCTCTTCCTCTCCTAGCAATGACAGAACAGATGAAAAAGCCATGCTAATTACATGCTTTGCTCTGATGACAGGAATGGAGTCAGATGGCTTCTGTCATGATTCTGGCTCCAAGTCCACCTCTGCTCTTCCTCTGGCTGACGATATCCTCATTTAGTGCCTTATATTCAATTTTCAAACTTTTTCCTATCAGTTTGTTTAGGATACGGGATTTTTTCTTCTCCCCTTGAATTAATGTTGCTTTACTGTCTACATCACCTCATAGACATTTTGACTATAGATGCAATATTGACTCTGAACAGTCAGTTGAATGTGTACATACTCGGACAAGTTGACATATGATTTAACTTACTAGACAACATAAATTTCTACAGTGTTAAAATTAGGACATGTTCTCTTAAAGGACTACAAAACTGTTCTAATAAATTAAAGGCAGTGGTTTTGCCAAGAATACAACTTACAGCTTAGCAAGATATATCTGTTCAGTATATCACTAAATATCACTAAAGACTGACATTCAAGAGTTTAAGACACAGTAATTTATTAAGTTAAGCAATTCCTTTAGGACAATCTGTTCTGGCTTTAGAATCCAACTTCTTTAGAAAATTGAATAAACTGGCTGGCAGACTTCATTTGCTTACATGATTCAAGCTATTATTTCGAACAAGGTGAATGAACCCAAAGAACTATTTATTCTTCCTCATCTCATACCATCATTAACAAACTAACACGCAAGTAAAGTTCAGGTCCTGACAAGTGAACTTTTATGACAATTTTACTTGTCTTCCCTCAGAACCAAATAAAGAATGAATTATATATACAGTATTGTCATAACTTCAAGTAACATCTGTACTACAGGAACCTGGAATGGTTCTAATCCAAAATTAAATGTTTTAAAGCCTATGCAAGTGTACTATGTTTTTCTTTAACAGGATAAAATAGTATCAGTAGCACTGTAGTCTCAGTAGTCTAACATAAAACACTGTTTCAATCACAGTTTTGGAGAATAATCCTTTTCTGATTCTCAGTCATTAGTGCTTCCAAGGGTAGTCACCAGACCAAAAACCAACCTAGAGATAGGGATAATTAAGACTCACCTGCTCTGCCGCCATTTCTACCTTGGAACACTTTCAGCGTCCCTGTCCTACTACTGTAAATACTTTTCTCTGACACACATATCTGGAAGTCAGAAGTAGGGAGATTCATCTACTGTACCACTGCCCTGACTGCTACCAACTGTAAAAAACTTTATAGAAATTGCCTGTAGTCTTCTGCTCAGTGTGACGGAAATTCACATTAATACATCTGGGTGACAAACACAGATAAGAATACATAAAGTTTGAATGTCCAGAAATCTGAAGGAGCCAAATACCCATGCTTCCAAACTCCATTCCAAAGGAAGGTATGTCCTAATTTCTGCATTATACCACCTCAGAGACTTTTCATAACTCAGCCTCTGCTCTGAACACCAATCCCTTACAAACTGGTGCTGAAAGTGCTCCATCACAGTACCAATTAGATATAAACCATCATCCTCTCAAGAGTTAAATAAAAATCAAACAAAATGGTAACATTATAGAAATTCTGTTCTCTAACCTAAGCTCATGTTTTAGCAAGAAAAGAAGCAAGATCAGCATCCCTGGAAGTACTTTAAACATGCAGATGTGTTGTTTAGGGACACGGTTTAATGATGGACTTGGCAGTGCAGGATTTGTGATTGGACTCTATGATCTTGAGGGTCTTTTCAAGCCTACATGATTTTATCATTCCAAGATTTACTTAACTTCCAGCTGATCAATCACGGAACTTTGGTTTGAAAAATACCTCCCTCAAGAACAGGGCTGATTTCTCAAACAACATTTTTTCCCCCTAAAAAAATTACTTGCACAACATATGGTTCTTATTTTAAAGTCAGATAACTATTATGGCCTTTGAGATAAGCAGAAATGTCTTAGTATTTGTCCCAGTAAAAGCTAGGTCAGGATTATATAGACACATAAAACCAATTATTTCTTGGATATGAAACTCTCAAGCTTCAAACAGGAAGGCTGGAAATATAAACCAAAAGACACTGTTGCCCAATGCCCTACCAAGCTGTAATTCTTGTTAGTCAGTGCTATTCCAATATTTCACTCATCAGTATTCCTCCTTCTCAAATTTTTATAATTATAGTTATCATCAGAAAGAAGGTTTGAAAATCTCACCAACTACAGGGAAACAGACACATTTTCTGGAGAGCTCAATGCCCACATAACAACCTTAGTGAATTTAGTATTTTAATTAGCAGCAAATTCTAGACATTTTACCTCTGCAACTGCATAATGGAAGACAACTGAAGTGATGCACCATTGCTTTTCCAAGCATGCATTTACCTTGGGTACTGCCTACTGCATTCAAAGCCTTAACATAATGATAGCTGCAAGGCCCTGCTCAGGATCAACATTACAGTCCAGAGCTACACTGACAGCACTGTCTTGATCAAATTCATGTCAATACTAAATCAGTTTAGTTTGGAAGAGCTGAAAGCAGTTGTACAGGAAGGTAAAATGCCTTAACAGGACACAGTTCCCAGACTCATTTTCTTCTCCCAAAATAAATATATGGGAGAAATCAAAGTGAAAGCTAGAGAAAGGGCTACACTACACAGTAAATGCTTGCTTTTGTTTTGGATACTATAGCCTGGGGAGGATAAAGTTCTTTTCTTTGAGCAGTGAAACTGGTCAGAACTTCAGACGTTTTTAACAACAACTGTTAAGAGAAACTCATTCCTTGAAGTGGCAGTGCACTGATCAAAATCAGAAGTGCCTTCTACTTCCTGGCAGTGGCACTAACGGATGGTTATGTTTCTTAGTACAGTAGAAGAAAGCCTTCTTGGCTGAACTTTCAAAAGTCTTGATTAAAGGTCTATGAAAAATGTTATTCCAAAAGAATTTAATTTGGTTGTTTTTCTCTGACCTAAGATTATACTTGTGATTTAAGGGAAATGCAAGGGAAATGCTGACAGTAACATCGAAGTTACAGTATCACAATTCAAAAGGTTTTACTTAGGTGAGGCTGCTGAGGCATATCATAATAATAATTTTGATTTTTAATTTCAGTTCTTTTATGAGTATAATAAAACCAGAATACTGAGTTTGTTAAAAAACCTTTTCACAGAAATTAAATTTTTTAAAGTACATTAAGTATGCAAACAGAAGAACAACTTAATATATCCAATCTTGACATTTCTGCTACCACTTCCTGCTCCACCATTAGCTAGCTCTTTTTCATTTGTGCTTGGAGCTTACATTTTAACATGAAACTCTTTTGCTTTGCTTAATATGCATTTAAAAGACTGGGCAGCCCCCCACTTTGTTCATGCAAATACATCCGCTCAAAAATTAAACTTTAGCAGTGTAATATTTGGTTATGGGTACTGGCATAGGTGTAGTTCTGTTCGAAGAAGACTTCCTTACTTTTCTACTCCTGTAAAGGTGAAATGGGAAATACTCCCATAAGTTTATGTAGTACATCTACATTTTTAGAATTTGGACTGATTGTTGTGGCACAAGCTTTTGCTGGACAAAACACTTTACAAAGGCAAATCTGAAATATCTTGATGTTCCAGACACAAACTTGCTTTTTCAACAGCGAAAAAGACCCCAGTTACTCATGTTCAATTGCATGTTTAGAGCAAAGGCATCTACTTCAGAAATTACTGAAGCAGGGCCCCTATCACCATCCTCCTCACGGCAAGGCACATACCAACCTCTGTGCCAAAGGCTGCTGCTCCTGCTTGAGGCCCATGGACACAACCTATGTTCGACTTCATAAAATGAGCAACTCCCTGAGAAAACATGAGACGACTCTCTTTGTCAAGTATCTGTGTTTTGATCTGTTGTGCTACTGGGCCACCTTTATTCTGCAAAAACCAACCTCAGTACATTTACACAAACATTTTTCATTAGCAGTTCTGTTTAAAGATGAGTTTATACCCAGGGACGAAATCCTATCCGGGTATGGGTTGCACATAGGCTGAGCAGAAGCAAAGGTCCCTGGAAGGTCCTCTAGGCCTGTGCTGATGTGTCTCAAACTCATCAGGGCCGCCAGCCCCCGACCCCGCGGTCCGGAGAGGCCTCCCTACCCCCAACACCAGGCCTCGAATACCAGTTCTTCCTGGCCGGACGTGGAACATCTCCCAAGCATCCATCCCTATTATCCACAGGCAGCGATTACTCGTGACTCAGAGGATTTGGGGCTGGCTTGTTTGTGCGGCCCCGCGCCAACTCCGGAGTTCCCGGCAACGCACATCTGCGGGAGAGCAAGCCCAGGGCAGCTGGGCCAAATCCCAGAATCCCGGCCTCAGTTTTATAGACTTCCCAGAGATTTCCGTCCACCCCCACAAATAATAGATGAATAAATAAATTAACGACACACACAAAAAATAACCCAAACAAAACAAACAAACAAAAAAAAACCCGGAGTGAATTCTTAAGCAGTCGAGCTCAGAGAAGGAGACAGGGCTGGGGGCAGAGAAGGGAAGTACAGTGACACCAGCCGGGCCTGGCGGCAGTCCTGTGAGGCTCCAGGGACCCCGCGGAGGCCGGCCGGGAGAAAGGCCGCTTTGTTCCCCCTCCCCCCGGCCGCCTCCCGGCCCGCGAGACGGAGGCGGACGGGCGGCGTCACTGCCCGGTACCTACCGCAGCAGGAGACGACGAAGAGCAGGAGTTGCGCTGACCTCCAAGCCGGGGAGCCCTCTGCGCTCCCCCAAGGGGCCATAACACCCGCCCGCGGCGAGGCGGCGCGGAGCCGGAGCTGCCACCGCCGCGCCCCCGACACGGAGCCGGAGCTGCCGCCGCCGCCGCCGCAGGA
>VWYI01047938.1:30896-45948 GCA_013399455.1 Anthoscopus minutus
TCGGCGCAGCACCGCCCGGCCGGCTCCTCCGGCTCCTCCTTCGTCACCTCCTCCCTCCCCGCCCACTCCGTCGCCGTCGGGGCCGCCGGGTTTTGGCCCGCCCCCTTCCAACGAGGCGGCAGCCGCCAGCCGTGGGGGCAAGGGCCGCATCCGGAGGCGGGAGGGTGAATGTCCAGGTGGCTGAGCTGCCCAGATCCCCGGCCCGCGCCGGGTGACCAGTGGGTGTTAGTGCCGTGGATCTCCGCCCTGAGTAAAACTGCCTGAATCCAAACCCAGTCTGTAAAGCACAGGGGTACTGGCAGCTGGCGGCCGCTGTGCTTCTGACCTCCAAATCTGCATTTCAGTGGTCAGACCGAAAAATGAGCGTGGGAGCACAAAAAGCACAACTGCTGTACATGCACAATTATGGACCCCATAGAAATTCCTGTGACGCTTCCTGTTCGGTTCCGGTTGCCCGTTTTCCTGCTGCATAGTTAACTCTTTTCACAAGCAAGTGAGATTCACAGTGCAATTTTTATATTTAGTTTTCATTTTACAGTGACTGTTGCGGACCATGAAAAGTGTTTCTTGACCCTTTTCAACAAGAATCATTTGTTTGGATAACAAAGTATTGTCATTATCAAGAAAAGCAAAAGTTAACTTACGTTGGTAAAGCTTTATAGCTACCTTGAAAGTAGACCTGTTGAGTCAAATCAGAGCTTTAGCTCCACAAATGGTCATTGCTATGGAGAGTGCTCTATGCTCTTTCTTCTCATTCATCCCAGTTTTTCATAGGATCATGAAGTCATTTTGGTTGGAAAACACCCTTAAAATCATTGAGTCCAACTGTAAATATAGCATTGCCAAGATCACTACTAAACCATGTCCTCACATGCCACGTTTACATATCCTTTAAGTACCTCCAGGAACGGTGAGTCAATTACTTGCCTGTTCTAATGCCTGACAACCCTTTCTGTGAAGAAATATTTCCTAATATCCAGTAACTTTACCTGGCGCAACTTGATATCACTTCCTTTCATTTATTGTTCTGTGACTTCTCCTGCATTTATTTCCAAATCCCCATCTATTTGGGAAGGAAGAGAAATATATTGGGAGGATGTCTCATTTGAAAGGGAGGAGATATTTATTTAAGCATCTGGATGAAGATTCAGCATTAATAATTGTCATGAAAGAAGGAAGGTAAACCAGCCAAGCACGAATACTTTCCAACTCTGGGAAGTTGTGGTCCAGAAACACCCTGAGGTGACATCATTGAGTTTAATAGTACTCGATGGATTGGTCTGATTTGACCAGTTTGAGCCTATGAGTCCATCCATCTAAAGCTATGAGTTTGCTCACATAATTAACATTTCATGGAAGAGTACACAGCCTATATAGATTTATATAAGTAAGGCATTCACAGTAGCCTGGCCAGTCTTCTAGGTTTCTTTCTATTCACGAGTCTAACCTCTTCAGTGAAACCTCAGGTGGCTGATTTTTAATGCATTCTATCCTGTTCTTTTTTTTTGTTTTTAATTATTAACAATGGAGCACTGAAGGAGTGCTCAGGAATTCTGCTCTGTACCTACTGAGAGAGGCATTTCTGCTTTTATGAACAGACACCATACAAAGCCTATGGACACACAGGGAATTCTAAACCTCCCACAGTAATTACAGCTGTAACTGAGAGGTGTGATATGATTCTTTCCGTAGATTTTAGTTGCATAACAAAGAAGACAACACTAATTATCTTTTAAGATTAAATACAATTCCAAACAACTCAAATATCTGTGTTGGCAAAAGTGCTTTCAACCTACTGCACAAACAAGTGGGTACCCTTTACGATGTACCCAGGCTGATTGTTCATGACAGAGAGCAGAGCATCAACCCCTGGCATCAGGGGCTTAATTCCAACATCCTTCTTAAAGATGCAGAGTGAAGATGGATATGCAAAAGAGTCTTGCCTCGAAACTAAATGAGCTTGGCAAACTAAAGGTGAGATACCAAAGTGATGATCTAAAGAAAAAAAACAACTGCAGGAGCAGCTTGCCTGTGTATGAGATGAGCTGGATCTTGTAAGTCCAGGGAAGAGAATGTGTTAGTAGTCCAGATAAAACACTTAGAATGTCAAGCAGCATCTACTCATATAACATCCTTAGCAAGTCCACCAGTTCTATGAATTTCTTTCCTAGCCAAATTGCCTGAGTAAAAAATCTTACTCATTTTTGACATTTTTTCACTGCTCCTTTTGGTCTCTGCTGAGAGCTTTCTTAATCTCTTGGATGTTTTGGGAGAATATCTTTACTCCCTATGCCTGAAAAGTATGTTGTAAATCACAATCATAATTTTATGTACATGAAATTCTAATCATGACTGCATTTTTTTGTTTGGATATTTTCTATACTCTTATCTGAAGATGACTAATAGAAGTTTATTACTAGGAATAATTTTAAACTGGCACAGATGTTGACAGCACCTTTCTTCTGTATTTGAAGGCAGGTGAAGATAAAACATCCTCAAAGCACACATGCTTCACCTTGAACCAAATCAAGATTGCTGTTACAGGCAGTTATTCTTCTGTCTGGTGCTTTAGGTTGACGCATGAAGTTACTGAGGCAGCTTCAGCAAGAATTATCAGGCACTCACTGACAATATCAGCATATGATTTTTTCCTCCTGAACTTTTCTTTGCAATTTTATTATATATTTAATGATGAATTTGGTAGTCACTTCGGTTTCACTTCCTACTAAATGCACTTCCTTTTTGCCATCCTTGCTCTTCTTTTCTTTCCTCTTCCTCATCAGTTCTCCTATGTTCATACTATGGTGTTAGAAAATGCCACCCACATATTTAACAGCAGTTTTATGGACCATTGTAAAACTACTCCACATTTAATTATTTTCTATCTATTCCTGCTCTGACTGCATGTAAAATTGGAGAAAATCTTACAGTGTCTCTAATGCCAAGTCCTGGTTGGAACCTCTCAGTACCATTTTAATGCACAGTGAGAATGAGGACAATTTAAGATATTGACTAGAACTCACCTAAGTAAAGTACTGGTATTCTTCTTTTATCAATCTTATTATTTTCTGTTCCATAACTTCCCTTCACATGAGGTCATAAGAAATATTGCTATAATCAGTACTAGTATTTAACTTTTTGGTGAGCCTTCTACCACATTTGAATATACTTGACCTGTTTTTTGCAGAAGTTTATCATAAGAGGGACAGCAATGGCATTCAAAATATTCTTATTAGTTTAAAGGAACCCAAATATTTATGAACAATAAAGCGTAGAAAATAGGCAGCAGATGAAGTAAATTTCTCTTCTAGACTTATGTTTATTTTGCAGCACAACATATGAACACTGGGACAAAAGTTATTTGTACCATCTATTCAGTCATTTATTTTTTCTAACAGACATTTGTTTGCACAGCAGTTGTCTAAAGGGTGCTACTAAACTACATTTTTATACATTAATTTTAATTCTAGACTACAGCTACCTCAAATCTAGAGTACCCTACATAACTTCACTGCAAAATGATGAAAGACAGTAGAAGATACTGTCAGAAATGTCTGGATCAAGGCCATTGGGCTAAAAATATATAGCATACATCAGAATCTGCTTACAGTGTGCTGGTGTACATATTCATATTGTTATTCCATACTGAAGGAAATATATCAAATGTGCTAAGTCATCATTTATTTCCCTGGTATTTATTATTAGTATCATTATGCAGTCTAGAGGTCAGTCAAGAGCAGGGCCCGATTTTGCTAAGGACTGTAAAAACATAGGACATGCTGTACACCGAGCAGTGAAAATAGTCCAAATATAGTTCAGCTAATGGCAAATGAAGTGTGCCTGGAGACAGAGACAGTGTAGCTGCATCCTTACAGCTTGCACCCACCCAAACTAATTTTGTAGGGCACATTAGTTTAAGCATTATACTCCAATAGCAGAGCTCTTGGAGTAAGTGACTGCTCTTTTTCCATGCTTTCTGGACTGAGGACCTATTTGTAGATAGTTTATAAGCTCTTTGCCTAGAATCTAAACAAAGTAACTGTACCCCCACCTCTGAAGAAAGGGATTTTTTGTACAAACAAATATTAAGAACTGTCTACAAAATTTCTTCAGTTAAAAGTACTTTATGTCCCTAATGTGATAGTAGTTGGGGTTTTCTTTGCTAATCACCCAAATATGGATTGTCTCTCTTAAATGTATCAGATACTTTGCTTTAAATATTATTACAACTGGTTTATGTTCAACTGACTCTGCAGAATAAATCATGAGCTGTAGTCATAAGCTCTGTAGTTTCTCTGACAGTAATACTACTTCTGTCATAGGCTGCATGAATTGCAATTGCCTAATTTTGTAGTTTTAAATAGTTCTGGAAATGCTGCCGAAGCTTATTCATTTGCTGAGGTACATCACTGCTCCTGAAAGTTACGCGGTGTAATTGCAGGCTGAATTAGGTCACACTGTCACACAGCTTATTCCAAATTGAGCAGATAAGTACAACATGGTAACACCACCACAATTAAAACTGCTTTTATTCATTCCTTAATGTTAAGTAAACCAGTTTAACTCTTACTGTGGCAATGTGGACCCAGATGACAGGCAAAGATCAACAAGTGTGGTGATATCTTAATAAATATCTGCCTCCTTCCTTAATAACAGCCCTAGAAGTTCTTTAAGAACCATTATATTAGCATTATTTTACTACCATACTTCCAGTGCATTAGATAAACTGCAGTGGTTATCTCAAGTGATAGATATATATGTCAGAGTCTATAGTTACATTGCATCCTAGAAGAAGATTTAGTCTTTCACTCCAGTTGTTCGAGAATTGCGGCCATTCTCTTATGTTTGGATTTATCTTCTCAGGATTAAGGAACCAGATCTGCTTGTTGATACCTGGAAGAAACTTCTATTGCTTAAATCTCTGCTTAATTTTTACACATTACTGTACAAAACATAATAAACCCATAAAGAAGGCCTGAGTTTAAAGTCTAGTAAAAACAATAGCTGAAGATATTTGTATAAAGGTTTCAAATATCTTTTAACAATTATCCAATCACAGAAAGAGCATGGCTGCTCAGTTCATTCATGGATAAAATTAAGAACTAAACTATTATTTTCATTTTAGAGCAAGTCAAAAGACCAAAGGGAAGAAAAAGGCAAAAAATCCTGAACATAAAAAAGAAAAAAAAAAAGATAAAGCCAAGACAAAAAACTTCATAATTGCAAAGAAAACCAAAATCACTTCAATACTAACAAAACATTTCATGAGCAGTTTTCAAAACCTAAGAGGCTAATTAGTTAGTGTGGAAAGAACTATTAAAAAGCTCACAGGTTTGGGGGGTTTTTTGTGGATTTTTTCATTTTCTAAATTAAATTTATTTTTTCTCACATACAATTTTTGAAGCAATTATCTTTTCAAGCTCCATTCTGAAACTGGTAATATTCTTGATTTTTAATTAGGTTAAATTGGAACCTTCTTTATCTAGCCTGCACATGCACATTATGTCTCCACTGGTCATTAAACAGAAACTGCATGAAGTCTAAAGTAGTGAGCTACTTCTAAAGTACAGCAGTTTAAAGTTTACTGAATTTATTAAAGTTTGAAGAAGCACAATAAGTTGCAGTTTTATAGAGGTAATCATGTTCTGCATGTTGATAGACCTGGAAGAAAAGGCAACAACCGTAATATGTTAATATTTTGTCCAAATAGATTTTTTAATCTTGTTGAGTGCAGCTAATATTTAGTCACAGTTCCAGATCATCTGTTTCTACTGTGCACCCATAACCTCCAAGTGGAAGACTTTGATTCAGAGGGAAGGATCCCAGACACAGGAGTCCTCAGCAAAAGAGACATGTGGATCTGTTAGAGTGAGTACAGAGGATGACCATGAAGATGATCTGAGGGTTTGGGCACCTCTCCTGTGAAAACAGACTGAGAGAACCAAGGGTGTTCAGCCTGGAAAAGAGAAGGGTCCAGGGAGACCTTAGAGCAACTTTCCTGTAGCTAAAGGAGGCTTATAAAAAAGAGAGAGAGGGTCTTTTTTACATAGTTGGGTATTGATAGGACAAGGAAGAATTTATTTAAACTGAAAGAGGGCAGGTTTAGATTAGGTATAAGGAAGAAATTCTTTACTGTGAGGATGGTGAGGTGCTGGAAGCATTTGCCCAAAGAAGTTACAGTCCCATCCCTGGAAATGTTCAAGACTAGACTGGATTTGAACTACCTGGTGAGGGTGTCCTTGCCCATGGTAGGGGGCTTGGAACTTGATGATTTTTCAGGTCACTTCCAACCCAAACCTGATTCTATGATGATTCAGGGACTTATGCCAATCTCCTTCCTTAGTGGATGCCAGAACTGATGTCTACAATTTTCCAGGACCAAGAATGAAGTGGTTTGTTTTTCTTACATGATGGCAATTGAAATGAGGCTGCTTTAAAATTCTTCCCAGATTTTGTTTGGCTTAGCCATATCTAATGCCCTTCCATAGATGTGATTTGCGATTTGGAGAAAACCATGGGGTCTGAACTTGTAGAGGTAGTGATGAGCACTCTGTAGGATAGCTGCTAACTTCAGAGGGAAGAACTTCTAGAGGAGCCAGATGTTTACAGTGGGATTACATTACTTCAGTCTTACTCACCCTTTCCATTGTTTCAACTAGTGGAAACTATCCTTCAAAGTAATAATTTGGGTCTTAGGGCATGACTGAGCTGGATTTGGCAAGAAGAACTACAGTCTTAAAGCCAAAGGCAATGGTATCTCTTAGCTTCATGAGAACTGTGAGTTGGATAATCTAATTATAGTAAGACCTTGAGATAAACAGGATAGCCAGGGTTAGATGAGAGGGTCTTCTAAGATCTTCTCTTAAGCTGTTAGATACAGATGGAGCAACTGACAGCTACTGGCTTGAGCAAAAGCATTCCAAGGAGTACCACACTTTTCTGCCTAAACTTCTGAACATGACAGTTATTCTGTCAAAGGTCCAAATTTATAGCAGACACACACCTCTGTGTATGTGTGTGTGTCTATGTGTATATATATTATATTAAAATACACCGTTACACCTTCCATTCTTAGGTACTTTAATCTTGATGGAACCTATTTCAAAAAATCCTAGGAGTCAGTCTAGTTCTCACGAATGAGAACTTGCCCCAAATTACATGGTTATTAAAAAATTGTTAGGCTCTCAATAAAACTTTGCATATATAAAACTCGTAAAACTTGGCGATGCAATAAAGCTAAGACATAAACCATGTGCTAATATGTTAAGGGTGCCAGGGATTTACAAAGCTCCGGATGTCCCCAAGATGAGCACAAACTTTTTAGTTCTGAAGTGTGCACAAAATATGCATGTAAATAGAACTCATAGCAAACTTAATTGTGTAAATTTGTTTCCATTTACAAAGGTATTTTATAGACCATTCTAGTCTGCTATTTCAAAACCATCTTTATTTGAAATCCCATACACAAACTTTTCCTTATTTGTAAAAGTAAACCTGTATTAAACCACTCATAAGACAGAGCAAGTGCATTTCAAGACTTTGTGCTTGACTTAATTGTGCATATTCCTGAAGATGTACCTTAGTCTATTCAAGTAATATAAATTAAAATAAAATGTCCTAAATTTAATAATTCAGTATTTTAATTGGATCTTGTGATTGGTGATATCCTGTAGTGAAGAAAGATGTATTACATTTTTGTTTGAGCATTTCCCCATCTTTTAACTAAAATACAAGAAAATATGAAAAGGTTATGACATTCACATTCTGTCAACTATTCTTCAGAGAACATATCAGCAGTACATTTTACATCTAGTCATTAGAGCTACAGGAATAAATTAAAGCCTGAGTGTCTAAATCCCATTTGTATCTTCAATGCATCTCCCATGAGTGACAGTGGGAGATTCACAGCAGAAGAGATGTCCTCATATTCCCTGTTTCCCTGTAGCTACAGATATCAGTGGGTTACAGTTAGAATGATCATTGGAGGAATACTGCAAAATACCAAAAATACATTTAGGACTAGACTTAGTGGTTTTACATTTTAGTTCTTCAATGTGCCAGGCAATTTGGTACTTCATTTTTCCCCTTTAAACTTTTACTCCTGCTGTTATGCTTCTTATTTATTGACATGATTTTTAAAATATATTCCTGTTAAGCTTGTAGAAGTGTTTGACACACTCCAAGTGAGCAGTGCCACAATAACACTGAAATATTTTCATGGCAATATTCAGAGACTTTTGAGTTAGAGGCTGCATCATGAACTGCAGGAATTAGCATTGTTCCTCAAAGTGAATGAAACTCCACTAATAAGATACTTGCCTGAAATCAGTCTTAGATCAAGCTTCAGATTTTCTGTTTGTGAAAAGTTCAAGCATTTGATGAAGTTTCACTTGTCTGCAAAGAGATATCTGGCTTTTTTTCCCCACTGGAAAAAAGTGATAGTGGCTAATAGACAGAGGCTTTTGTTTGTTTACTACAGAACAGCTGCTCCTAATCTACCTTGGACTCGCACTGGTATTTGAAGTATCAAGGAGGATGTAAGCAGACAAACAAGAGGACAGTGAGATCCTGAAGGGGAGATTATCAACACCAGAAAACCCAGTAGTGGATTCAGATGCAATTTGATGCAATATCAATGTAGTTCACTGCAGTCATTTATTACTTTGTCCTTTAGCTCCAAATGTGCAGAATAGTTTACTACTGAGCCTGCATAATTGCATTGTAGGAAATATCTGGAACTCCTGGAAATGATGGCAGCAGAGATCGGTTTCATGAGAACTACTATGTGAGGCTCCTAAAATTCAGAAAGACATTTTGTTATTTTTTAGTTACTTGTTTATTCATAACTGTCCAGGGCCAAAGAGTAAAGACACAGGCTCTGTCAGCACTAAACCCTCTATCAGTGTCCCTGCTGACTGGCCTGTGATTCAGAAAGCCAGCTAGCTGACACTGCTGCACCCATCTCTCATTTTACTCCTGTGTGAACCCTCCTCCCCCTCCTTATTCATCACAGATCTAGAGCTGGAAGGATAAAAGTTGAGGGGAAGCCACTATTTCCTCACACTTAATCTGTGTGTCCAGAGACAGTGTACACTCTGGCCATGCTGTTAATTTCTAAGTGCCCTGAACAGATACAACTTCCTAGAGAACCTGCTGTAGACACCAAGGGGAAGATAAAACTCCCTTGGCTGCTTCCTTGGAAGATTTCAACTTCCTAGCCTGAATGTGGACATAAAGTGCAGTAACAAATCCTGGCAATTTCTTCCTGTAGGAGGAGATACAATCTGATGAAAAGTGGGACAGAGCTATAAAACTTTATTCCAGCAATCTGAGGCATCAAGAAACCTACCAAGACAACCTCCCATTCAGCTGCTGTTGGGCAGGAAATGTTGTTTGCAGGCAACATTCTGGCTTTTCCTGACCAAGTCCAGTAGAGACATGGTGCTTTTTGCTCTAAGAATTGAAGTATTCTTGACAAAGGAAAGGTCACTGTAAGTTCCACATATTACTGCAATTTTTCTGTAGACTCTTAGTTACTCATTTCTTGCTCTTCTAACTAGCAGTGCAGAGAAGTGCAACTTTCATATTTTAGTTTGCTGACTTCTTCAGCTGCCCATTAAACAGACCTAGACTAAAGTATCACTTTCAGTACAGACAGTTCTGCATAGGATAATCCAGCCTACCTGTAAGATCAACTTAGCTCTGTGACAACTTGTGACATTTAGGCTTTGCCAGAAAAGAAAAAAAAGAAGGCCAAGAGTAATAGAAGATTGGAGTGCTGCTGACAGAATATCCATGGGAGCTGGCACAAACTGGCACTAAATCAAGAGATAACTTCTAGACTCTGCTCTAGTTGTCCTCACTGACCTTGTAAAAACCAGATTCTTCTGGTTTCCAAGGTAAAAGTCTGAGTTCCCAAGGTAAAGAATGAAGTAATAGTCTTTTACCCACCATTTTCTTTAAATTGTGAAGATTTTGATAGTGGATGTCTCACTGCAAAAATGTACCATGCCCACAGTTCAAGGCTTCTGATTTTAAGCATGCTACAGTGTGTTTAGGAACTGAATTGAAAAACTGTCTTTGTAAAATATAATTCATGACATGTATGCTTGGAAATCCAGCAGTCTCTAAGTATAACTCATTAGTAAAAAGCCTATTCATCTGCCTTCTTTTAAAAAAACAAGAACAGTACAAAAGCAAAAGAGATCCATGAAGTAGAAATTTACAGAGGCTAGAGATGCAAAGGTAAAGCCTCTGATCCATTTTACTGCTGCCAGTGCATGTTCATTTCTTGGGAAATTCTTCCTATGTGTAGATGTACACCAAACACCTGGAAATCTCTTGAGCGAAATTTATAGTTGCAAATTGCTTGCAAATTAGATTTCACTGGAATATCAAGTGGCCCTCCCCTCTTATTTTAATTCCTCCAAGAAATGCCTTAGCCCACATAAGGAGCATACAAACATTTTTGATATATGTATATATATATCCATGCATAATTCATATATTGCATGAAAAAGTACTTTAAACTGCAGTGCATTCAAAAGGGAATAAATTTTAGCAATGGATGCGTTTATTCTGTATTTGTACTTGCTCATTATATAGGACTCTCCAAATATTAAAGAAGTATTTATTCTCCTACTGTTCTTCTTAGGTGGCTAGCAGATAATTGCCCCATTATCAAATGGTTTATTTTTAAAACCTGTTTCTAGTCTGTTCAACAGATTGCATGTCTGGGGTAGAAACCCCTTGGCTAATAATTATAATTAAGTAATGAAGATTCTGCCACTAATCTGGTGACTTGGCAGGTAAGGGAATACATGAAGAAGCAGAATATATAAGGATGAGCCAGTCTAGAAATATGCATCCTGTAGTCTTCAGGGTATTCACTAATAAAATTACTGCATGACTAGTAATTATATTTTAAGTTAAAAGGAGAGCCAGAATGATATCTAAGGAATTGGAAATGAAAAGATAGACTGATTAATTCTTTTGGTTATATATGAAGAAATAGTAATAATTATAATTTGCTAAACATACCTCGAACTATCATAAATTTAATTAAGATCATAAATAAGAACATCTATAAGTATCTACACCAGTGGGGATTAATAATAATTCAAAGGATGCAGATGCAAAGATACATGGCACCTTAATGTTTTAGGTCAGAATTTCATTAGATTATTAGATACAACTATAAAATCTGACAGGACTTGAGGAGTTATGGAAAGAGAAGAAATTCTACAGTCAACAGCACTATGAGTTTGACATCACAGATTCACGGAAAATTCTGACTTGGAAGGGACCCACAAGGATATACTCCAACTCTAAAGTAAATGGCTTGTATGGGAATTTAACCTAAAACCTTGCTGTTATTAGCACCATACTCTAACAAGCCGAACCTGATTAAATACAGAGACAGCCTTCATTTAAAAAAAAAGTAAAAAAAAAAAAGTATTTTATTCCAAATTTGACAGAAAATTTTCAAGAAAACTTTCCAGTTAGCTTGACAAAGCATGGGTGGAATTCTACATGAATTTGAAGTTGACAACAAAAGACCCATGAACTCCTGTGGGAGGCAGACAATATTTTTTACTGTTTTATTCAACATCAAGTTTTTACACTGCATTTATTGCTGTGGTCTCTGAGTATTTAGCAGGGCATTAGGTCGATGACTGCCATCTGTCTGCCACTCAGCTGCTCCCTTGGGGCAGAAGTGAAGGTGTGCTGGGTGGTGCACTTTTCTCCATGTTTGAAATGGAAAGACTGCACTAGTTACTCCAGTGTAAGTATGAGAAAACTTTAGAGGATGTGGATGCAGGAGGTGAGGTATTTCTGGAATCAGGCACGTATGCCCTGTGGCTGCCACGTGGATTTGGCCACTGAAAGGAGCTCTGTAATGATGCCAGTGTAGAGAGGCTGCCAGGATGAAGGTCTAAGCCCATGTCCATACTTCTCCTCACCAGCCTGGCCTTATTGCTCATGTACCAAGGTCTGAGCAGTGCTAGCAGTGAGGAGTTGCAGGGGTAAGGGAATTTGCAATGAAATTTCACTTTCACAGCATTATACTGCCAGTTTTTCATCTGCTGGGTTATCTGACCTGTATTTCATCCTGTCCAAAGTAGCTTAATTTCTAAAACTTTCTCTTTGTACATTTTTAATTCAGAAGAGTAGCTTGTACTGATTATCATGCAAGACCCTTGAGTTTTACAAGAGGTGGAATACTATCTACATTTATTTAGCTTCAGCAAACAGTCCTTTAAGAGTAATTATTGACAAATTAAATAAGTCAACTGCTTCAGGGATACAAAGGGATCACACTGAGCGTCTTAGTCAGAAAAATACTGTTTGAAACAAAACATCATCAAAGACTGATAAATTAAAAAATGTGAAACATCTGTTAGATAACCCACTTACCATTTGATCTACTGCCATAATTCTTAAGGCAAAAAACCAAACAAAAACAAACCCAAAATGCTGCTGTAGCTGGTCACTGGTGGAATACAGAAGATAGAATTTCAGTAATCAGATGATACAAAATTATGGAAATAAAAAAATGAAATGCCCATTTCTTAATTTGAGTTTAATGGTATCCAAATGAGAATGTCTGAAATTGCATCTTTCTAATTAATGTTGAATTTAAATAGTGTACTTAGAGATTACATTGCTAACTCTAGGGAACACTTAAATAACAGATCAGTCATCTGCTATTTTATTTGACGAGAACTGATTATACATCTGATGTAGCATTTCCTCAAATACACTTCTTCCTTGATCTGAAAACAAAGAAAAAAGAGGTGGTTTTTTTCCAATGTAACAGGTAACATTTTATAAAAGAATTCAAGGCTGAACAATCACCAAAGTCCCATTACAAATGCAAGAAAATTAAACATCATCATATCTTGTTGTTACAATTATGAAAACATTCAGCTTATGTGTCATGCACTCCCTGCAGAAAAAAACCTAAATTCAACATTATGTAAACAGCAACAGTGTCCTTACCTGTGAGAAAGCTAGGGAAAGTCACACCATTAAAATTTTCAGTGTAAAGGAGCTATTGAGGTTGTTTCCTCCCCTCCAGTCATACACTGTATTTTTAAAACTGGCAGCTACAGTTCAATCTTATTTACTGTATTAGAATAACAAATAACTTCAGTATATAACTGTAACTCAGTCTTTTGACTGCTACTAAATATTGATATTTTAGTTGTGAAATAAGGTCTGGATTTCTTTGGATAGCTCTTCAAATTACAAAAATTTCTATTCATCACGTTCATGCACATAATGGCAACAGTCTCAGAATTAAAACAGTATCAAAGTAACACCACAGTTAGGATTTTAACTTAAATTATTTAACTTCCTTCTATAAACACTAAAATGTTATATGCTACCACTTAAAAATAATAAAAGAAATTTTTTGTAACAATAGGTCATTGGTACCATTACCAAGCAAGATTCACTTAAATTCTCTTGTTGAAGTTTTCTCCTATACTGACCAGCAGAAGTCTCTTTGCTTCCCTAAGAAATTTCACATTCACCCTCGCTCTAAACTCTTCAATATTTTAAATGATCCAATTGTGTTTTTTAAAAATCTGGATCTATAATACTTTTACATAAAATTAAACAGCCCCTACTGGTATACTTTGAATACTGGAGAACTCAGAACTGTTAGCAGTGATGGTCCATACCATTCATCTGTGACACTGGGACATGCACATTTGTTCCCACACATGGTATTCATAT
This sequence comes from Anthoscopus minutus, assembly GCA_013399455.1. Taxonomy (NCBI): domain Eukaryota; kingdom Metazoa; phylum Chordata; class Aves; order Passeriformes; family Paridae; genus Anthoscopus; species Anthoscopus minutus. Next base: position 44,640 of record VWYI01047938.1, read on the forward strand.
TCCTTTCTAAATTCACATGTGAAAAGGGTCTCCCTATTCATTTTGAAAAGATTCCTTGTGTAATATGAGCATGAACATATATGAAGAAATTCCATAAACACATCAACTGGAACAGACAGTTTCTGCAGGTGCTAGCCATAATATGCACAAAATGAAACAAATATTCACAGGGCCAGATGGCAGGATGGCAGGGCCAGAGCACAGCTAAGCCTCATGGACCAGCAGATGGACTGACAGCAGATATGTGCATCTTTTTTCCAAGGCCATAGAGAAGAAGGACAGGAGGGCAGAGCCATCACTCCAAAGACCCATGTCTGCAGTCGTATGGGGAAGGCGAATGTTGAGCTTCCAAGGTGAAAGTCACTGGAAAGGATAGCTTGGAAAATGTGAGGAAGTGAACTGGATATTTGGTCTTAGTAAGACCACAGAAGCAGGACACTGTGTAGATTCCTTTGTAAATAAACTGAATTTCTCTCAAGAAAGACCTTATTGTAAAATCAATTTCCCTTACCAACAGGCTAATTGAGCACAGCTTTCAATACTGGCTAAACACTTGAATCAAAAAGCCACAAGATAAAGCTTTGAGCATAGTAGAAAAGTTACTGAAAGAATCTTTTCAAGCCTATTCTGGAACACTACACAACTTATTTCTTCTTTAGTCTTATCCTCACCATTCTCAGAGGTTCTTTCTTACTACCAGTATTGAAAAGCATAAACTCTAGAAATAATCTGCCTTTCTACAGCAGATTCCTTTCAATGCCTCTTCAGGTTTCAAAGCAAAGTCCAAATACAGATGATGTGGGAAAATCACCTCCACCAAAAGGGAAATCGATGGCAAATAAATAGGTGGAGGCATTAAAAGAAAGCTTATCTCCTACTAAACTTTCTTTGTCTTTGCTTCAGTGTGGAAGGCATATATCAGTCCTCGCTTTTTTAAAGGAGAGGTATTGAAAAGCCTGTGTGGGCACAGAAGAGTGAAGAATCCAGAGATTCCAGCTAAGCAGTGACTAGACTCATTATCAACTTGCTCCCTCCAGCTCACAAACCCCCAAGCTGTCCCTCCTTATCTAATGTCATTGTGCTAAAGCAAAATCGTTTCTTCTGTTACACCTCAATACACAGTTAGGCCGTGGAATTTAGAAGATGCTGTGTACATAAATGTGCATATGCCTTTTTGATAAAGTCTTGAAGAAATATTATTATTAAACAAGCCTATGTGTCCTTGTGCTTTATGCCAAAATTAAGCAGACAATCATGTAACAGTCAAACGAGTGCAACAGTGTTGTGGTGAGGTTTTTGTTAATGGTAT
>VWYI01047940.1:0-33717 GCA_013399455.1 Anthoscopus minutus
GGCCTGAGGGGAAGCCGCGGCGGCGCTGTTGCTGGTCGCTGCTGAGGGCGTGCACGCGGATGCTGAGAGGTGCATGCTCTTTTGGGGTTTTTTTGGGTTTTTTTTTAGGTTGGATGAGTAGTTGTTCTTTGTGAATCACTTTAGATTCGGCTTCTTTTAATGGTTGCACTTTACTCGTTGAGATTTAGGCAGTATCAGTTAGTCTGCTGCAAGTCAGAAAGAGGTCGCAGGCTTTATGGCAATTTATTTCAAAAGTTTTTTTTCCCCCTCGCAGATTTTCAGACCAAAAAAACCCAAAAAAACCACCAAAACCGCAAAATAATAATAAAAAACGACAACAAACCAAAAATAATAATTTATGTGTACATATACACGAGATATGTATATTTATGAGCCCTTGGGAAACTACCGTAGAAGCAAGTTAACTCACATTATGTCTCACTTCCCGGAAAGCTCCACTGCTCCATCTAACAGAAAATATGTAGCTTCTGCCTTTCTGGGGAAGATACCTTGGTGAAGTAAATTATCTCCTATCCACTTCAGGAATAAAAAAAAGCACAGAAAGATACTAAGTAACACCTTTTTCTTTTGTTCTGGTGATACCCTAGTAGGGATCCAGACTTGAGACGACTTCCTTCTGAATTTCAGGGTGTCCCAAAGCCACTGCGTTGTTCTTCCCTCCCTGAGCGAGAGCTGATAACCTGGAAATGACGCAGAGATTTGAATGGATGTGGCACGAGAGCCAGGGCTGGGCTTGTCCTCTGAAATGACTGACTCTTCCAGGGGTCTCAGAGATGAGCTTCGTTCTGGAAAGAAGAACAAATGAGCTGCTAATAGTTATTTTCCAAATACTGAAGCCTTTTCCATGTGTGCAGGATCAGAGCACTGAGATAATGTTATACTCCAGCCTGAGCACATGTCAGAAACCAAATGGAGCAAACAAGGCTTTAAGTAGTTATAAAGCCTCCACAGTATCATCACAGGGAGATAAGGTTCATTAAAAATGTTATTATGCTTAGCCTATAATGAAGACAACATGTGTCAGGCAGTCTTGGCTCAACATCACACAGTTATTTTCCTACATGCAATGATTTTCCTCTGTGACATTTAGCAGACGGCCAAAATTTTTTTTCCATCTTTAAAGTAGAACTATTCCATTTGCATCAGCCAATGCTGAATCATTTTGGATCAGAGGCTGTAGAGGGTGGGTGCTGTGAATGGCATACGTTAGTGGAAGGAAGAGCTCGGTCTGGTAGTTATAAATGCAACTATTATGCTTTTATAAATGGAGATGTGGAAGGGGAGAAGCTAAACCAAAAAGAAACCCATAAAAACCACCCTAAACCTACTTGTTCTGCTGCTAGGGAAGACTTTCTCAATATTATCTACTGCACTCTGGTGCTCTGCATGTACATTCAAGCCCCTGAGGTATGCAGAAAGCTTGTTTGTCAGGAAGTACTGGCTACTGAACATTACTCTCAGTTGTTAAATCATATTTGAAGATTCATTTATGTTGATTTAATTGTTTTTATAGTGTGTGTGCAGTGTATATGTACTCTATTCTATGGAAAGTGAGAATACCTTTTTCAAAGGATAACATTTAACTTACCCTGCTTTTACAATAAATTTACTGGGTTATGGACCCAGCATGAACAAAGATGTTCCTATGTTACGTTATGTTCATATGTTCATATGTTAGGCCCAGTAGAAAAAGAAGGGTATTCTGTCATGATATTGTGAGAATTACTAAAAAAAAAGAGTTTACATTCTGATACCGCATGAATCTATGTGCCTGCACAAAATTTGCCCTAGTGTGATAAGGGGATGACATTGCTGCAGGGCCACTGTCTATAATATTAAAATTTATAATGAAAAGATATGGAGATCAGAGGATATCTGTAATGACTGGAAGAGGACAAATGTCAGACACATCTACACAAGGGGCCCAAAAGAAGGCCCAGGAAACTAAAGACACATTAGTGTTGCTTCAACCCCTGGGACACTGATGGAGCAACTCCTCCTAGAAACTGTTACAAACAAGGTGAAGCAGGTGGTTTTTCCGTACAGGCAGTGAATATGTTATTGTCAGATCTGAAAGCAGTGCCAATAAAATATTTGATGTGAAAATATGTGATAATTGTGTTGCAAATATTTGAGAGTTTATTTGAATAATGCAGTAGTATTGATTTAGCCATCATGAGGATGTGAGCAAAGCAAGGTTAGTAGGGAGGAAAAGTATTTTGGCATTCTAACCGGTATCCTAAGTAGAAATTATAAGTTTGCCATAGAAGCCCTTTCTCAGACCTGAAAATTATTTCAATCACAGGATATAAAAACTACTTTTTAAAAGTTTCTTTTACTTCTTTTACTTTCACAAGAAATAATATACAGCTTTGAATGTAAGTCCTCAGGATACGTATGTTCAACTGTCCTTTTAATACTACTCTTCATTTCACATGTGTAAACTAGAAAGGGAAGAGGAAATCATACTTCCTTGAGATAGAAATTTTGTAAAATGAACACCAGATGGAGCAAGAAAGCCATCTATTAAATGTCTGTTAAATTCTGTTGTTTAATATTTTGATTTTAGTTCTGCCCATTTTCTTTGTTTTCGTTTAGTAAAATATCTTTTATAATCTGTCGTGTGGTTTCAAAGTTTCTGAGAAGTTATAATTATCCAGGACGTTTTGGTTTTGCCATGGAGACATGCACTGTTATAGTACACAATAGATACAGAATGTATTATGCACTTGACATGTATTGAACAATGTGTAAAAACAAATCAGAACTGCAGGGCAATCAGCTTGTCAAAAACTTAGTAGAACTTATGACCTTTCAATACACCAAGTGTAATTGCCTACCTCAAAAAAAAAAAGTTGCCTTTCATCTCAACTGTTTCCTGGTGGAGGTGCAGTTTATTGTTAATTAAACTTGTTGAAGACATCTTTTCCATAATAACTTCCAGTGCCTTCTCTCCTCTCTTAGTGGCTGTATTCCAAAGGCCCTCTGGAGTTCTCAGATCAATAGCCAACTACATTTTTGACTGAAAAACAAAAGGCATCCCTGACTCACCATGTTTAAGGCCAAATATCCAAATGCAGTAATGACTAGAAGATGTAGTCAGTTTTGGCGGTTCGTATTGACCCTCAAAGTCAATTTTAACACAAAGCACTCTGAGAGCCAAAGCTGATTCTGCACACTGGAGTCTGCCTGGCTGTGTGTGAATGATTTGTCAGAGGCAGAGAGAACAGCTTAGTCCTTTGTGCCAGCCCTCAGCCAACCTGCAATCTCTGCTGCCCGGGAGGAAACAGTCCTCAGCACCTGCTGGAAAGGAGATGCCAGGCAGAACTGGGCCCAGAGTGAGCTCTAGAGTGCACTCCAGAGCACTCACTTCTAGAGCTGCTCCTTAGCAGAAAGAGGGGAAGGAAGCTGTAGAGCACAAGGAACATGAGCCCCAGGAGAACCAGAAGAGATAAACCTACAGAAGGTCTCTTCTGAGCCGCAGGGCTGAAGGGCAGCATGAATCACAAGTTGGAGTTGAGGGGGTCTGTCACACTCCCAGGGTGACACAACAATGCAGGACCCAGGCCCCACTTCAGTGAAGATTGTTTCTGCATTTCCAATAAAACAATAAAGTGGTCCTTATTCTCATGGCATGGTCTGATGATGGATGTTGTAATTCATTTATGAATCTAGACATCTAAGGCTTGTTCCTCTCTAGCCTAACTTCACAAGTCACTTGGCACAAGGGGAATGACTCACAGGGACTTGAGGAATAGCTAGAAAATACAAAATTCAAGCAAAATTTTCTTTATGTGCAAAATAGGAGCAATGAGATACTCCTGCAACAAACTAACCATGGGAATTTGAAATACCTTGAATGAAAAAAAATATATATATTACTACACTTTTTCTTCTAGATGCATGAAAGAGCATTTCATGACCCACTTAGCCAGTTATTCTATCCTAGCATTGAAAATTAATTCTGCATTTCCACAAAAGGAAATCTACAAGCCCTATCTATGAATTTATCACATACCTTATATATATCTCACAGAGTGAGATAGATAGATAGATATATATATGTATATCTACAGATGGCTGTAACTTGCTTACAACTTACAGATAGCCTGCTTAGTATCTGACCACACACCTTACTGCCTCTGGTTTTACCCATGTAAATGGCTCTGCTTTATCCTTTTATCTCCCCTCCTTCAGTATATTTATATGTATAGACAACTTGTATTTGACTTGGACTCAGCTTTCAACTGTTTCATCATGAGGTCAGTCAGATGATGGTGCAGGTTGGTCAGAGAGGCTGTGCCATATCCATTTTCAGATTATCTCCATATCTCTTTCAATAGAGGAAAGAGATTTTTCAGTCTTTGCATGCAAAAATAAATAAATAACCATCTACCCTGCCAGGAGAAATAGAAACCTGTTCAATAGAAGTTCCAGTGTATAATGGAAAAAAAAACCTTCAAACCCAAAAGACTAATAATTTTATTTATAGGCAGGGTAGTGGAGTATCTTGAATGCAAATGAGTCATGATTTTAAGTTTTTACCCTGGAGTTTCAGCATCTAGAAATGTTCTTTAAACAACACCTCCCCCAGCCAGTTGAAATGTTCCCATGATCACATGTCCCTGGGACTTGAAATTAAAAATTGGAGGCTGAGTCAAGAAATAAATTATTGAGTAATGATACTTTTCAGCTCTAGCTGCTAGGCTAGAGCCTGACAAGAGCAATATATGAGAAGCAGATAATATATGAGGAATATATAATTCTCCAGTGATTCAAAGAGAGGCATAATTGCATGAGCAGATAATAGACATGTAATGAATTCCACACTGTGCCAAACCCAAGAGGGCATGAGTGCCAGTGATGCAGATTTAGCTGGTATTTCAAGCTGTAGCTGTACATGCAGCTGTGGAAGCTCCTGGTTCCACTCCTCCCATTGTTTAGAGACAGTCTTCACAATCACATCAGGTGTGAGACATTGGGGAAATAGTCCCATCACTCATATGGTGACAGCCATCCCCAGCACACCAGTTGTCTGAAATTGTTTCTCAGAACAGCGCTAGAGCTTTTTAAGAACTCAAATCCTATCAAAAGTGCAGAAAAATGAGCAAAGAAAACCTATTTATAGCTAAGCTTTGTTGCTGCAGTTAAGACCCTGAGTGCACCCACTGGCTCTACAGCCTTGACTGGGTTGTGAGAGAGAGCTGGGAGAAACCTCACTGGGGACCTCTGTACCTTGGATCTGAAGCTGAGCTTGCTTCCTGCTGCTAAGGTGTTTCTGGCTACTAAAAAAATAAAACATCACAGTGGTATTAGCTGATGGCTGGAGATACACAAGCTTTCTTTTACATGTGTTCAAGAGTAATCCAGAACTTCTGGAGTTAGATTTATGGCGTTGCACACAACTAAAACACATGCAAGGAAAACATGCAGGAATTTCAGAGTGATGATCAGTAGATGGTGCTCTTTTCCCAAGTAAGAGTGTAATAAATATTTTCAAATTATCAAAAACATAATCAACATCTTTCAATTTTTTTTTTAATTCCAGAATTAGATAGTATTTATTAAAAATTATTTCAAACACTTTTTTCCTCCCAAAAGTCATTCCCGATTTTCACTAGATAGGTTTTCATAAGAAACAGAGAGACACAGGTTTAACTGACCCACTTCATTAAAGTTGGTGGAATAATCTAAATGTGGTGTTGCACTTTAAAAAGCAGCCCTTCAGAAAGAATATCTGTCCAGATTTTAATTAGCTCTCCTCTTTCTATCATGAGATTGTTTGTTCTGATTTTTATGAAAACAAAACAAAACCAAACCAATCTGTCACTCCCAAAATCCCAAACTCGTTGAACTGCCTGGTGTTATTTTATTAGACAACATTTCTTCAGTATATTAAAATAATTGGAATGAATACAGAGATCAACTTAAGGGTGACATGTTCTCCTTACAGTAGTAATGTCAAAAATAAGAGAATTTTTTTAAAAAATGCACCACAATTCTTGAAAAGACTTACAAGTATGCCGTGAGAAGTTCAGGTGACAAGTCACAGATGTCATGCCTTTGCAAGACTGTGGCTCCAAATATTCAATTAATCTCTGACAAAAGAAAGCCCAAACTGGTGCTTTCTGCTGAGCCCTGTTTATATTTCTTTTTAGTCTTCAGTGAAAATAATAACCTGCATGCGTCACATAGAATTGAGAAACCCCACTCTCTTGATTACAGTTATTTGGTATTCACTCACTTTGTGGTTTTCTGTGATGACTGTCATACTCACTGGCAAGCAAGTGGAGTTCAAATGCTCCCAGTTACCAAGTTACCAAGAAATTCTGTGCTGCCACTTGCCAGATTTCCATCGCTGTACAAGACAAGCCATTGAAGTAAATCTGGGAAGCTCAACTTCTATGAATGCTCTTTGGCAACCCTGCCCCTGACTGCTGAGCCTGTGAGTGCTTCTATTGAGGAATTACAGCTCCAGAGCATCTCAAGCCATCTTCTGGCTTTGGGGTTTGGGCTAAGTAATTTAAAGGAGCCCAATAAGAATTTAGAGTTTCAAACACTAAAACCCATGCTTCATGTGACAGCTGCCCTTGCAGAATGGAAAATTTACAAGAATTTAACAAAAGCAAAAGTCTGGAACTCATAGTATGTACATAATTTTTTCTGCAATGACTTTTTAAATTATTTCTGTTTAGGCCAATGTGGTGTTACAGGGAGAATACAAATCACTCTGATTTCATACAGTTGAGGTCAAAGATATTGACTTTATTGATGTGAGATTTTAATTTAAGCAAAGTATATATTTATATTTTTAACAGATTGATGAATATAAGATCAAATCTGTGCTTTGTACTTGTCTGTAATATGAAATTCAGAACAGGCAATTCCTTCTGTTTCAGTAACTGAGTGCTCTCTCTTTCACAGGCTCATTTAGATGCAGACAATGCATTTTTGCTTCACCTTTATTTCATCTTTACTTCAACAGCACAGTTCTTTTGGATGGATGAGAGATATGTCTCTCTTATATTTGGGAACATTAAGGCTGCAAAGGTGTAAATTCCATGGATGAGGAAATGTGATAGACTTAGAGGCCTCGCTCCAAATTATGAAAAGCATTGAGCATTTAAGGTCTAATTTATAAAAGGATTAACTTAATACCTTGTCTTCTGAAAGGTTATTGAAGTACGAAACCGAGATGATCCAGCTGACCCTAACTTCTTTCTGGTAGTGTGTCAAGAAACAGCAAGGCAAGCTCACGCTTTCCATGAGCAGGCATTGTTAATTGCACTGTCAAATGTATATGCTATTAGAATAAAACACAATGTTCTTGTGTGTCATATACATTTTGTATAATATCACATACTTCTATTAGAGTGGTTTAAAAGTCTAAATGAAATAACACAATCTGATGATTATGAAGGGAAAGAATTTTCACTCTCAAGGAAGCATTTTAAAAGTACATCTATTTTTTGTTCAAGTTAAAACATCCATTTCTGTTAACATTTAATTTCTGAATGGCAGAGTTTTTGAGTAAGCTTAGGGATGAATTGCTTTGTGTATTTGATTCTGTGATCTTGTCCTGGGAGCTTTATGAAGTACTGTTGTGTTGTAAAATGTGTACTAGATCTCGCAAGTTCTTGCCATAATATTCCACGCCTCTTTTTACTACCACAGACCAAAATTAACATATACGTTCTCATCCTGGTAATATATTCTCATAATGAATGTATTATTCTCATTTAACATGGAATAAAAACACAGAGAGACGCAAGTGCTCCACTTTCACCTCAAACACTTCATATTGCTCATGATCTTCAACACATACCGCCAGATGCACTTAATCTTTTCCTGCAGGCAATTCTGACCTGTCAGTGCTCAGTATCTACTAAGGGGTAGTGGGTATTTCATTCCCTTCTTGTTTTACTAATTTCACTCTTTTTTCAGGAAATATGCCCTGCTGTTTTCCAGTTCAGATCTCCTTCAGAATTGTGTTTAACAGATACTTTCTGGATATTTCTTATTCCATGGAAGGAAAAGTTGTTCTTCGAATAAAAAGATCTTCTTAAGTAGTATCTTAATATACTGATAGTAGTTGCAAGTTCTTTTCACATTAGTATGTGTCTTCCTACTTAGGTCAAAGCAAGGTAGTTCTGACAACATCCATTTTAGAATGAATATTAAAAACCAATGTGATAGCTAATGAGCATGAGGTTACAGACTTCAATGACAGGTATCGAATGCATACTCCTGTTGCCTTAGTAACCATTCCTTCCCCACTGAGAATGTAATTGAACCTACTATGCCATATAAATTTAACCCAGGACTATTCAGATATTTCCCTGTTATAGTAAAGGGAAACATTTCCAAGAGCCTGAATGAAATTGCTGCTAAAAAACAGTGGCTAATTTGTAGCACTATAGCAAATCTCTGGCTCAGTTCCCTTCTTCTGTTCAAATCTTACACAACCTAAGAACAGGACAGTTTCCCACACCCTTTTTGTTTAATATGCACATAAGAGTCAGAAGCTTCATAAAAATTCACTGTACATCTGAGGATGACTTTATGTGGAAGTCCACAGGTAAAAAAAAAATTGTATGGATGTTACTGATTCTGTTTAGCAAAGTGTTTAACAAAATCAAAAATATTATATTATTTTCCCCCTTGTTCCTTATTTCACAAGTGCCCAGGCAATTATCCTTGCAGCTCATTCCAGGAGCTACCTCTAATTATTATAGTTACATCTGCTGAGGCATGAAAAGAATTATGTCGAAGCTTAAAGTGAAAAAATTCAAAGAACTAAAGTGTTAAGTTATAGCTGGAGCTGGTTCTGTACTCAGAGAATTTTTCACAATGCACTGTCATATCTTAAAGATATTAAAGGAGAAAGGGAATCAAACTGCTCTCCCTTCATGTCTTCTTGAACTGGCTCCTAAAAGATCTGAGCTCCTACAGTAAAAATTTGTGCTGGCATTGCTCAGGGATATGAGGAGGTGTGATCCCTGAGCAACAGACCCATGCTAGCAGGGAAACCTTGCTAAGAAGCAGTTATAGAAAGAAAAAACACACTTCAATGTGTTGCAGGGTGTGCTATATGAAATGCATTTCCTGAGCTGTTATAGCTATCAAAGCCCTTGGCATCAGTATACCCTGAAGTCAATGAGGCCTCACTAGACACTCTCCTTTTGTTTCGATTTTATCTGATGTGTATTTCTTTTTCAATTTCAATATTTTATTTTGCTGTTTCAAAAGTTTCATTTTCCTTCTGTCTAAAACAGTTGGTAAAGCACAGCTGTGTCATGCCACATGGCCCTGGTAAGGATCTTGATGTGCAGCAACCTATAAAACAGGATCATTTGGAATGGTCTACTAAGCTGATGGCCTGCACCTCAGGTGAGAATGCTTAAACACAGTCTCCAGAGAGGCTTGAGACTTCTTTGTATGGGGAAGGGTGCCTGCTGAGAAAAACAGTTGTAAGCTTGAAATGAAAGCTTAAGGGACTATGTAGGAGCAGAATTGCACAAAGGGAAGAAGCACAACTGAAAGCGTCTCCTCGATCCTAGTACTCCCTAATTTTTTTTGTGTACTATATAATTCTTTTGTATGCAGTATATTATTTATGAGGTAAATGCCTCAGGGCAAGCTAAATGATTTTCAAAGTCCCATCCTACCTGAAATAAAAAGGCCCATAGAAGCAGAAGAATATTAATTGAATTATTCAAATAAGTTTTATTTGGAAAAAACAATTTTGGTTCTTTTCAGAAATTATCCTTGACTTTAATACTAGTTAAGCATTTTTTCCCCATCATTATCTCCATGCCCTATGCCCAAGGATCCCAGACAGTTTGTCCTGACATTTCTACCTCTGTTTCTACCTCCTTTACTCCTTGGTACAGATTAAAGCCTAAATTCTTAAAAAGAAAGCAGAAACTCTGAGAGAAGACTTGGCTGCAAAATCCAGACTGCAGACAAGGTAAAATAAGCATGTTCTCCCCTAGTATTTGAATATGTTTCTTTGAAGAAAAGCAATAAACCAGATACAACATAGCAAGTGCCACTACAATACTTTCTTTGCACAGATGACAGTAATGCCATCATGTAATTTCTTTTTGTGGCCCTTCCTTTCTTTCTTCCAGTAAACCCATGCAAGAGTGCACTTAGACTAGAAGCAGGAATAACCATTCTGAGGAACTCACACGTCTCGTCCTGAACAGAAAACCAATCTATGTCCCATTTCTTTTGGGAATTGGATGGTAAAATTATGGGATGGAGGGAGTGCAAAAGCTGCGAAATCTTAATTTTTTGGAAAAATTGAGTATTGAAAAGAAGGTCCACTTCATGCATCATTTTGTTCTTTTTCCATTCCATATCTTGCAAGTAAGAGAAGTTATTGGCTATTGTTGTGCTGTTAGTAGCAGAATTTGAAAATGTTTTTATGTCTACAGACTGTGCATATATTGGCTGTCAGGTGTTATTCAGATTCTTTTTTGCTTTGAGAGAGGTGTATGGAAACATTTAAAAAGGTACCAAATAACCATCCTACAATAAAGGTTTTGATGGGCATGAAGATCAAGAGGCCAGCCAGGCAGATAGCTGTTCAGGGCCTGCTGGACTGGGAGTGTGAAAAGGAATCAGTGAACAGGCTCTTAGACCCAGAGAGAGACAGAGTTTCTCTTCTCTCTTCCTTCCCCTTGTGTTTCTGAGACTCACAGGGAAAAACATGAAAATTTGGAATATTGGAAATGTTGTGGAGAAGGTGATGTTAAAGGGTACAAATGTTGCTGATACAAATGGACTGGAAATTCCCATTATGGATCCCTGGGTGCTTTGGGGCAATAAAACCTTTCTGTGTTCTCTTTGCAAGTGCTGTGATCCGGTAAGGCTGCTAAAGTGTAACACAGTACCATAGGAAAGAAAAGTTTGGTGAAAAGCAGTGTGCTGAGTAGGAAGTAAAAACCCTGACACTGACAGTGAAATCAAACTCATGGCTATTATTTTAACCAGCTCTCACTAATGAGAAATAGCTGTCAGCGATTTTCAGTCCATTAACATGAAATATTTTTCATTAGTAGATCTCAATGCAGTCCATGACTAAGTCAGTGATTGGCATAATTTTGGAAATTAAAAAATTGAGGTATAGAGAAGTAACAGATTTTGATGCAAGGTCACCCATCTCTAACAGTACCACTGTGAATACAATCCAGGAATCTGTAGACTGACTCCAACATTTTTTGCAACATTATCTTGTTGAAAGTGTGTATGGGGTGATATTTGGCATGTAGATGCTCAAACATCTATGCACAAACTCTTACATTAGCATATATTCTAGAAATAACTGGAAGTATAATTCTGTACTATCCCATACTAGTAATCACCTATTATGCAGGAGGGCATTGAGCACATATTATCAGAGTGCAGAATAATCTCACTTCTATTCACTTTCACCTTTTCAATCCATTAAGAGGCCCATCTCTGTTGTGCCTTCCATCCAATTTTTTTTAAGAGACCCTACTGATCTAACATGTATTGATCTGAGCTTGTCTTCCAAATTACTAATTTGTTTATATGCTCCTAAATGGCTCTAGTGGTGTTTCTGCCAGGATTCTGGCAGAATCTGAAATGGACTCTTTTTGATAAACAAACATGCAACTTGTATCATTGTTATAATAATATTTGATTACTGTTCATCATGTTTTTACAAAATACTTCAATGTGGTAAAGGACAGCACCTTTAGGACAGCACCACCTGCCTTTGGGTACAATGGCTACTTTTATAAATACTGCAATTTATCATTTTAGTGAACCCATTTAAGCAAGATGAAGTTATCCTGCCTAAAATTGTCCCAAGGGAAAAATGGGATCTACTTTTTATTTCTTAAAAGGTACATTTGCATTATCACACACCCTGAAAATTAAAGTCATATTGGCTATTATAAAAAAACCCCAAAACTTAGCAAGTATAAGATGCAAGCCACCAAGAGAAATAAATCAGATTTGTCTTATTTTCCCTGTTGTATTTGTCATGTACTTAATTTGTTATGATGCTGTTCTGATCCTCTGTTAAGAATCAGAACAGATCAGAAGTTTGCTAGCAGTTCTTCCGCTAGAAATCCCCTTTATATACACTTTCTTTGGATATTTGTTTATGTTTTCATAAGAAATGGTAGTATAATGGTTCCATATTACTGTAGGTCTTAGACTCAGTGTAACTTCCCAGAAACTTCTTTTTCCTTTAGATTGCTGTTAATATTTAAGAAAATTTCTAGAAGAAATATTATAATAAGATCATAAAGTCATAGAATGGTTTGGGTTGGAAAAGACCCTAAAGATTCCAACCCTCCCTTGCCATGGGCAAAGACACCTTTCACTATTCCAGGTTGCTTATATCTCCATCCAGCCTGTCCTTAAATACTTCCAGGGAATAGGGCATCCACAGCTTCTCTGTTCAACCCGTTCCAGTGCACTGAAATGAAATGCTCAGAGAGTAAATTTGATCCTGATAACTACTGGGGATGCTACTAAGTTAGATCATCAGAAATTCTGATTCCTAAAACCACCATTGGGCTGTCAGATGACTGGGGACTTTTAACCATGTAATGCGTTGTGTGTTCTGTATGTTCCTGGTGGTGAAGGTGATATTTTTCTTCAGCAAGTGGCTGAGTCTGTGGTTGGATATGGATGCAAGCTTGGGAGTAAGGGGCTGAGCCTACTGGAAACCACTCAGTTTGCCCTCTTTTGCAGGCTGCTTTCCTTAGGGATCTGCTAAATTCCAGCTCAATTCATTGTAGTTTGCCCATGTGTACTCTCCAGAAAAAAAAAAAACAAAAGAAAACAACCTTCTTCATTTCCATTCTGAGCCAATAACTTGCATGCTTGTTCTCAGTCTCCAATCCATCTCAACAGGCTTATTATCATCCACTGTCCAACACAAAAGAGTTTGCATCTAAGTGTCATGTTTTCAACTCAGAAAACCAGGAAGAAGTTCTAGATGCAGAGAGAGAGCATCTTTTTCTCATTTTTCCATGCCATCTTTGGATCTGTTTGATTACCTTTCCATTCTATCTTTTTGTAACTCTCTGTAATGTTCCTCCCTGGAACAGGTTTCAAAAGCAGAGGGAAGAGATGGACAACTTTTTAACCATTTAAGTGAAATTTTTCTCTTACCACAAGAGCAGCAAGCCATTCAAGGAAGCACTTGAGAAGGTAAAAAAACCAAGGAATGTTTGTTTTACTCTTTCTTGCATAGAGTAGGAGCTGCACTTTTGAGAACTGGAAAAGAGCAAAGTCTCTATGCAGAGCCTGGGCACAGTGGGAAAGATTCACAGATGCCTCTGTCCTACTGCACTGACTTTGTGAAATTAAAGCCCACGGTGTAAGATGATCTCTAAGACACATTGCATTTATGAAATTACATTTATATAATAATTTAAATGCTCTTTTTCCCTCTGTAGTGTTGGAGTTATTGATTATGAGCCAGAAAATTAATTCTGTTGCTTTCCCAGCATAAAGAGAAATGTGGAAATGTGAATACATCCATCCAGACTTCTTTTTTGCTGGTAACTCAGAATGCCCCTAGGAATTGTAACAACGCAGAGGAAATCTCAGAAAAACAGAGAACATAAAGATATCAGCTTCCACATACATAGTATTTGTCAAGCCTTTGGATGAGAGAGGCTGATGTTTTACCAGATTTCCCTATGCCAAAATTTACCTAGACAATGCTTCATTTGGTCTTGTGGATATTTCACAATTTACTGAGGCTCCTGGGTGTCCTACTGGTTGCACATGTGCTTGTCTGCCATCTGCCAATAACAGTTGATTTATAAAACACACCCTGCCAGTAAATGGATAAAAACAAGTAGAGTCAAAATACTTGACCACAGAAGACTTTTCCTCATTACAACAAACTGTCTGAAGGCCCCGACAATTTATTTCATTACAAGTCTTGCTTATACAGACAGACCTTAACAATATTCTGCCAGTGATCCGCTGTGGAGTAGCAGTTATCTTGCACTTTTCATTTAGAGTTGTTTTTCTTTCACAATTTTCCTCTAGGTTTTCTCTTAAGACAATGTTAAAAGGAATATTTCAGTCTACCAGGCTGATGTTGTTAAGCTCATGTGCTGAATTCCCATGGGGGAAAAAACAACAAAACTTTCTACTGGAAAGGGGAAAATAAAACTCTCCACTCTAATTATGTTAACCAGGGATCTGTCTGCAGGAAGGGAAGAAAGTGCTAAGTGGAATTAATAGAGGAGAAAAAAACCTATTTTATTATTTTTATTTGAGAGCACCTGACATCTTGTTCTCCAGGGACCTTGCTTTCAATAAATATATACCACCAAATATTGTTAAAGAACTGTACAGCAGCATTTCCTCTGTCTTAAGAAGCAGGAAATACATTAATTTTTATGTCAGAATTATACAGTCATAGAAAACAGGGCTGGAAGGCATCTTATTTAATCAACAGGCTCATATTGGCACCTCATGCCTAAAATATACCTGGCAGACATCTGGAAAACCTCGACCAGTGGACACCCTACAGCTTTTTTGGACTACCAATTCCTTGCCCTTAGTATTTATCTCTTGTAAGAAAGCTCACAAATTCCCCTGAAGCCCTGTTCTACCAAAATCCAGCTTTTTACAGTACTGATGGAAGCTGCTGTAGAGCACTGGAGTTGGCCCTGACAGTCTCTTGTCCTTTTTATGCAATATTATCCTATTCAAATAGGTCTGAAGGCAGCTGTTGCTAAGCAGAGCCTAAAGAATTGACAACAAAGAATAAGATGTTTTCTCTAGATATTTGTCTCAGGTACATCTGGATCCTGTCCATTCATGAGTGTGGGTGCAAGAATTAGGAACAGAAAATGAAGCTGAGAGAGGAGCAAATACAACACCTTTAAGATATTGGTGTGCCCTGCCATTGGATGCATACATTGTGCCAGTTTTCCTCTGAGTTGTGTGGCAGGAGCAGTGAGAAGTGATGGCATATGTCATGAGGGTAAAAAGGTCGTTCAAGTGTGATAGGCCGTGAAGCTTTCATGCACTGCTAACTAGAAATTTGGTGAAATGCCTGTTTTCCCCTCCTTTTTAGTACAGTAGCTGCCACTATGTGCCCTTACTACCAGGATTGGGACAGTAGCTGGACCCTCCTGGGTGCACACAGCTTCAGTTTTGCCGTGAGCAATTTTTTTCAAACACAGTCAGAAGTACCTGGAACTGTGGGGTTTAGGTAGTTTTGGTTTGCATGTTTTTTTAATTCTGTTTTCCATTACCTGTGGAGTACCATGTCAAGTAGCAGCACATAATAGCACCTTTATTTCATCTGGTACCTGGAGCTTTGGGGTTGTACCCTGCAGAAAAAAACTCTCCTCACGATGCTTAGATTCATATCATCTAGAAAAAAAATCTTTATTGGCATTTAATGCCTAGCAGCTGCTGTTATTTGGGTATGATTTTCACAAACAAAATTACTTCCATAATTGTGTTCTTGGCTCTTGAAAATGTATCTGTGTAGCTGTGTATTTTTAGCACAAATTTACTTTCACCCAAAACCAGTTTAAAATATTTTACTGCTGAATTAGGATAATGATATGTTAGATATTTTAGCAGAAAATGAACCTATTTCTAAGTGTTGCAGGTTTTAAAAGAGCAGTTCACTTTACATACTATTGGGAAAACCCGTCAGTTTATGGAACTGAAAATTCAGCCACAACTGGTAAAATAATCAAGATTTCCATTTCTGCATAGTGGGCAGGAGAAAGCAGAAGTGACTCCAAGCAGTTTGTTTGCTTGACTGAGGAAAGAGTTTTAAAAATGGCATTGGGGCCTGTGAGCACAGACACACATCCCAGTGTGGTGCTCTTCCAAACACAATCTCTCCTCAGCAAACATGGCCTGTAATGAAAACCTATCTCATATCAAAATTTCCAGGCAAGTCACAGTGAATCCCTGGCATCGTGATAAGGACTCTGCATTGCTCTCTTTATTTATGCACAATTTCCATGGGAGCAGAAGCAGTTTGGCTGGGAGTGCTTTCTGCTTTGCACAGTAGGTGGGTTTGCTGAGGAAAGGGCAGGAATTAAGCTTGCTGGGAGCTCTGTGCTTCTCTGCACAGGATGAAAGCAAGGGGTTGGCTGTGCCCTTGTACATCACCCTCCTTCCTTCTGCCCTGACTCCCCAAGGCCAGCTGCAACCAGTTTTATTATCCAGCAGCGCTCATTACTGAGGATGGTGATGCTAACACTGCATAAATAAGGCAATAATAGGTAAAATCTGGAGGCTGAGGGATGGAGAGTGTCCCCCTCCCTTTTTAAAGAGCATCCACACCTCTCACCTCATCCCTTCAAAAGTTGGCAGGAAAACAGACATCTCCCTTACTTTTACAATCTACTTTTGAACACAGTGCTGGGGCAGGGTGAGTTTGGCTTCTTTAAGGGGCAGATAAAGGGCAAAGAAATGCCCATTCCCTACACAACGCTTTTCTGTGAAGGGTGAAGGATGCAATCTGAGGCAAACTGGAGAGGCAAGAGGATGATTTTAGACAGCAGACTTCCTGGGGTGACATATTTATCTATTTATCATTTATGCTTGGTTTATAAAGAAACATGCTGGCTATATTTGTAAATATTTAAAATAGTTCAGTTGGTGGTAAACACGGGAAGAGGATCCAAACAGGGATTCTGGGAATTTTCCTTGCTGTTCCTTCTGACATGTCAGTTCAGAGCAATTGGTAACATAGCGACAGGCTGCAGCACTTCATTATCACCACAATCTGCTACCTTTTTAATATAGTATCTGACATTTCAGTCAGACAGCGGTCTCCATCCTTAAGCTGGCAGGAACTATGCCTTGCACTTGAGAACGTTGTCTTGTTGGGTGTGGGGATGAGGCGGGGCACAGGCTGTCAGTGTTTATCTACATTTGCCAAAGCATGGCATTTAGGCCATGAAAGGCAAAAATATATAAATACTACTGGAAAATTGCCAACAAGATCCAAAGTATCCTCTGCCATCTGGCAAAAACATTTCCCTGTTATGCAGTTTCCAATTGTTTATTCACAAGTGTTTATTTGAGAGGAGAAAACCCAGTGTCACTTGAACTTTGTTGGCAGAACTGAGGTACCCAGTGGGGCAGGTGTCTG
Organism: Anthoscopus minutus; assembly: GCA_013399455.1. NCBI lineage: Eukaryota > Metazoa > Chordata > Aves > Passeriformes > Paridae > Anthoscopus > Anthoscopus minutus. The sequence continues at coordinate 17,162 of VWYI01047940.1, forward strand.
CACCATGAGATTGTGGGGAAGATGCCAATGCTGAAAGTGATGTGGCCACAGGGGAACAGTGTTGTGACTTTGTTAGCCAGGCAAGAGGCACAGACAGGACTTTTCACTTAGGGATTGCAGTGCAGGGAAAAATTTTTGCTTGGAAAGTTCTAACTTAAAAAAGTAACTCCATGCCTGAGTCTTTTCCTTAGGTATTATCCTTAGTTTATTCCTAAGGTTAGAGATTTAATATTTCAGACCTGCCTTCTTTTGTGTGGCTTTTTGTGGTTTATCCTGACTTCTGTTTTGCTCTGCCTACTTGCCCTTGTTGGGAATCTGCTATCAGAACACCTAAATAATTGGCAGAAGTGGAAATGTGTAATATCTATCTCTTATTTAAACCTCTGCATCTCAAAACCTCTATTATAAAATCTTTAATAAAATCAGACCTGGAAAGCAGATGTTACCAATATTAATTTTCCAGATGGGTAAACTGAGGCACAAGCAGTTACTGGCCACAACTGTGCTTTCCTACCTTTACTGGGTAGCAGAGTTTCTCCCAGGAAGACTGTGAAATTTATATATTACAAATAAGTAACCTAATTTTGAGATCAGAAAATTCTCTTTTGCTGATTTTTGCTTTGCCACTTTAACAACACTGGCAAGCCTGATGTTTCCTGTTACAGCCCATCGAGATTTCAGTAACACCAGGATAACTGAGAAGTTTAAAAGCTGTGTTAGATGCTGATCAGCAGAAGGGCTCCTGTTTGCCCCACAGCAACACAGGAGTAATGTGTGAAATCCTCATTGTTTGTAATGCTTTCTGTGTTATCCAACTTGAAAGACTAGATAAGCTTTTGTTAATATTTCAGCAAAATTTATATCTTAAACACATCTTTGATCAAAGCTTAAAACCTGCTCATTTGATCTAAGCTGACTTAACAGGTAGAAGTCGAAAAAGGGGATGATTTTCAGTACTCTTCATTTTATCCTGGCTGGAATAGTTTTTCTCAATTATTCATGCACTACAACATCCATAATCTTTCTTTTATTATGGCTAGACTATTTGCTTCAATACTTGGTTTAAAATGTCACATAGGATAACTATGGGGATTCTGTGAACTGAATTAAGCAATTTTCTGCTTTGTAATTCACTTAAACCACAGGCTGATTCTGAAAATAAAAGCCTGTAACCCTTTAAGTTATACTAACATATTATGATTGTTGCAGTGAAAAGAAAGGTGAAATCTTTTCCATGTCAATGAGAAGTATGTAAAACATACTTGGTCTGATTTGTGAGCAGTGTTAACGCAGTGAATTAGTGGAAGCTTTATTAACGCTCCCCAGTAATTTGAGGCATTTATCTTAATTTTTTTAATCATCTGCAACCTGTGAAAGCCTAATATTCATTGCAAATCAGGTAGGCTTGAACTTCTAAGTGTCTATAGGTTTTTGAAAAACAATTATTCAATTCTCAGAAGCCTATTTTTCCTTCTAAAACGCTCAGTTCAAATTCAGGGATTTTGTTTGGGGTTTGTTTAAGTATTAAACTTCCTTAATACCAACACAAGTTTGCCTTAAAAGGTCTTTCACACCGAGTGAGTATATGTGGGAAATATGTAAGGTTCCGTTTCATACTGAAACGCGTCTTGCATCACAAAGACTGAACTTGCTCACTGAAAATACTACTAGAGGATGCTGAGCATGCATTAATTGATCTGACACTCTTCTTGCCCAGTGGAGGGCTGGCAAACAGCAGTAGACAGTGCTTGTGGTCTAGGAAGGGTATCACATAGTGAGAATGTACCTGGGAATCATCCTAATTCTCCTTCTAGATGTGTTGAACATGCTTTTCATAGTGCTTGGAAGTCACCAGTGTGCTGGAGGTCTGATAGAGCTGTCAGTCAGCTCGGAAACATCAGGAGGTATCAGATGGCAGGAACATGAAGAGCTTTTGAATTCCAGGTCACAGTCACCGGAGCTGCAAGGCAGATGGAGTTTGCTGTGCAAAACCAGGTTCTTACTCTTTGTTACATTGTGTAACAGAAGTTGGTTGATAAATATCATCAAAGGATATGAAACAAACGCTTAAGAAGCTGAAGAGCTTCAGTGCTAAGGTTTTTTTCACTGTTTTGCTTGATCAGAATGAGGGGAAAGGGATTTATCGCCATTATGGCACTAGAATGTGCAGTTCTTTGCTTAGACCACTCTAGACTTGCACCTTATTTCATAGCAGCTCTCTCCCTGACAAGAAGTGCTTGCTGAGCGTAGTAATTTACCCCACCCGGCAATTAAGCCCCACACAGCTGCTCACTCACTTCCCCTGGTGGGATGGGAGAGAGAATCAGAAGAGTAAAAGTGAAATAACTCGTGGACTGAGATGAAGGCAGTGTAACAAGTAAAGCAAAAGCCACACACAGGCAAAGCCAAACAAGGAACTCATTTCCCATTTCCCATGGGCAGGCAGGAGTTCAGCCATCCCCAGGAAGGCAGGATGCCGTCACATGTAATGGTGACTTGGGAAGACGAACTCCATCACTCCCAACATCCCCTCACTTCTCCCTTCCTCCCCAGCTCTGCCCAGTGAACATGGCAGTACATGGATATCACTTGGGTCAGTCGGGATCAGCTCTCCTGGCTGTGCCTCCTCACAGTTTCTCGTGCACCCCAAGCCTACTCCCTGTGGGGAGAGGGGAGGAAGAAAAGGCCCTGACCCTGGGTAAGCCCAGCTCAGCAGTCACTTTCCATGCTTCGGTTGTATAAACAGCGTTTCCAGCACAAATCAAAAATAGAGCCTGCACTAACTACTGTGAAGAAAATTAACTCTGTCCCAGACACAAACACCACACCATGGCAGTCTGAATCTAAAAATAGTGCTGATGCTAATGGAAGAAAAGAATGAGATGTGAATGAAAAATTGAATATATCATATTGATGTCTCAACTAAAGAGAGATTTCTGACAGTACCTCTCCTGCAGTTTTGTAAAACAGTACTTCCATTTTATTAAAAATGACTGAAAGAAATCAACAATTGCCTACATATTTTTCTGGGGAGAAGTTTCTCCTTCTGAAGTCCTTATAATGGTCATTTTCTCTGCTGTTCTTAAACCAATTTCTTCATAACTGCTACCTTCGAAAAAGAACAGGTCTGAAGATTTCATTTTTCATCTTCCAGTCCAGATCTTTAAACTACAGAGGCAAAACAAATGAGCTCAAGCTAAAAATTTCTCTCTTTTTTTGTGTGTGTGTTTTCTTGTTTGTTTGTTTGTCACAAAAATAAGAGCTAAAACAATAGAATAGGCCCATGTTCCATGATGCTCTAAACCTTTGCAAAACTATAAGGCCCAGAAATTTCCTATCAAGAAATTGCTTTATTGTGAAGCATTATACAGCTTCATAAACCAAAAATAAAAATGTCTGCCTACCTCCAATTACTGACTCTTTGTATTCCATAGTGGAAAAGACAAGACTTGTGAATCTCATAATTCAGTATCTGAGAAAATACAGCCTGACAGTTAATGGAAAGGAACTTTCTCTAGCTCATTTTGGGTACATTTCAGAGTTTGTCACTGATTCACAGCACAGCACTGAGTAAGGAACTTGATCTCTTTGCAGTCCCCTTTATACCACTACTTGGAAGTTGTAATGAAATCTACCTTCCAAGGTTTTTTTCAAGCCTTATTGTTCATAAGACACCAGGACAGGATCAGGCACTAGAGAGATTTCAATGTATAATTAGTGTCACAGGATTACTAGGCTGTCTCATAGTTAGGCAATGAGCAATTAACCCTGAAGGCATATAAAAGTGCCTAAATCCCCAAATTTACTCTGTGAAACACTGATAGTCTTAATTTACAATAGCACCAAAAAATAGATAGAGGAAGATGAATATATAGGTTAATAGATATGTATGTAGGTTAATAGATAAATAAATTAAATAAGGATAAAGATAAAACATGAAAATTCCTTTGTGTGGCTCTTCAAATTGTCAAGTAAAGTGAGCTGCAAGTAAATTCCAAATTAGCAGTATTGAATCTGTTTTTCCTCTTGACCATATAGCTGAGATGTTCCTCAGTTTGTTCCAAGATGTTACTATTAGGAGTCTTGGATGTAAAACAAGCATTTTGACAGTGTATCTGAATTAACTTTCTGTGAAAAAAAAGAGATGATATTTTAAAAGTTGTCTATGATACCTCACTGCAATTGTACTATAATGGAATATATTCATTACTGCTGCTAGTTACTGAATTAAGAAAAGCCAAAGGACAAGCTAAATACTCTCCTTTTAGGGTAAACCAAAGGAGCAATTAACCATTTAGATAGCCAGTATTGAGTTTTTCGTTGGGGATCTAGGGTCTCAAAGAGACAAGAGCAGTTGTTGGTTGCTGTAAAGTTGTTTACTGTATGAATGCATCAGTCTCAAAAGCGAAGAGTTCAGAGTATTAAAGTCTGTGCTAAAAGCTTTCTGGCATAGAGTCCCGATGTTCCCAGCAGCAGCGGCTTCCTGGCATAAAGTCCCAATGATCTGTGTGGGAGCAGCAGAAACAGTTGCAGCAGTTTTTTCTTCTTTCTCCTTCATATGTGCTTCTGTGTTCACCCCAATACAGGAGGAATTTATTCAAATCATCCAATCAGCTAAAAACATGATTCTAAAACATTCTTTCTATACCAATCTGAGCTTAATTCTAACATGCGAAAGTAGTGTCAGTTCTTACCCAAAATCTATGTATAGAGTATTATCCGTTTGCACAAATAGCAAATCTGTTCTTTCTCGAAATGCAAGCTATGTTTTCATTATGTCTAGAACTAAGTTAATTCTGTAAAGGGTAACACTACTGAACTTTAAACTAGGCTTTAGGTATTTTCACTAGCTAACACAGTCTCTTAAGGCACTTAAGTAAGATATTTTTCTACTTCTTAAAACTAAAACTTACTCTTACTTCATGTCTATGTGGTTTACTATATTTTAGTTCCTTTCTCTCTGAGGGTCTCAGAGAGACTTCTGTTTCATGTTCCTACAGCCAGGGCTAGATGCAGCTCAGTAATGGGAGGCACCAAGTACTTGCACCATGTGGCTCAGGAGGGGAGATGCCAGAGCAGCTGCCACGAGTAGGTCCAGGAGCTCCAGCCCATCCTGTGCCATGTAAATCTGAATTTGGGGGTTCAGCTGGTGTGGTGCTGGCCACTGCCAGCAGTGCTGGGAAGCAGAAGGCTGAGCAGAAGGGGAGCAGTGCAGATGAGTGGGTTCTGGAGGAGCTGGCTGCCAGGACAGCCACCGGGGAACAGGTGGATTACGAAAGGTTTTGTGCGGATTTGTGCATGGCAAAAATGAGAGCAGTGAGTGTTAGCAACACTTTGAGGAAAAGCCAAGAGCCCATATTTCATTTTGTAAACACAGTTTTATTTCTCAAGGCATTATTTTTTGCTTGTTTCTCAGAAAGATTGACTTATGCTGTGTTGTAAGATACAAGTAATGGACTCAGCTTCAACCAGTTTCTTCTTCTTCTGTCAGTACTTGCATCCCACAGTTTTAGAGCTCTGCACCTGTGTCTTGCCCTTTCTGGGAAGATTTATTTTTTAAAAAAATAATTGGGCAGAGATTCAGATTATGTTCATATGAGTAATAGAGAAGATGAATATTTATGGTTTGCTTTTACTTACCAGTTTAAGAATTAGGTTCTCTAGAGAAAATAAGCAAGTCCCGGTATATTCAAAGCACCCTGAAGAAGAAATTCCAGACTCTTGTCCTGAAAATCTTTGCTTTTCAAAAGTAAAAAATTTATACTTACTTCAAATTTAAATTGTCTTTAAAATTCAAGGTGTCTCTTCAAGTCTTTCCATTACAAAGTCTAAAACTGGTATTCAAATTAAATTAATACACTGGATATGAGAAAAGGTATTATCCAATGCATCCTCTTATGTGTATGTGGGGGTTTTTTCATAGAAATGTCATTGTATTTTATGCTAAAGCTTATATTTTGAAAAATAACCATTTTAATTGTATGTTTGCTTCTGTTCTATTAGGACAATAATTTTCATTCCCATGTTATTTAGCAGCCACCTCAGCTTACAGCATCACTTGTGTTTATGCTCTTCAGAATCCTCCTCCAGAAAGAGGTAAATCTAATTTCTCTTCCATTTTCTTCAAAATTTTACAGTTCTTGTATCACATGGGTCATCCTTGTTACTTCTTCTTATACATAAGGTTGCTGAAAGTACTTTTCTTAATTAAAGTTGTGGTTTTTTTCTTTTTTTATATATTTTCCCTCCCTAAGGGCCAACAGTGATTAACCTGTGTATGATGTCATTTTAGGGTCAGTATCAAAGCAGCAGTTTTAAGTGTTCAGAACCCTACTACTCAATTTAGATTTAATGCAGTCAACCACTGTGAGTTTGGATGAAGATTCAAGAAGTTTATATGAATATATTAATAAAAGTTCCAATGTTAGACAAAAATAAGTAAGCACAGAAAAGAGGTGAACCCAGAATGCTTTAAATTAAAACTTCACCAGGTAGGGTACTGGTGCAGACAACCTCCTTGCTGAAATGAAATTATTTGGCCCATATAGGACAGAAAAATAATTTTACTGCACCCCATACAGGCTCAGCTGCAGGAAGAACCTTCTGTGACTGCAAAATGAAAATGCACCAGAGGGGTGCATTCCAACTGATTCCAACTATTCTTCAAAGGCTCTAAATCTGTCTGCAGGTCTACTCACCTGCAGATCACTTTGCAAAACCTTTTCAGATGTCTCCCTAAACGTGGGACTTATTGTTTGAATATTGATTTGTCAGGTATTGTAGAAAGAGTCAGAGCAGAGCAGTGTTATCACAAGAACAGCTGGTGACCTTTGTGATCTCCCTGTAACCCTAATTGCACCTACTTTATCTCTTACCATCAGGTCCCACATTGCCCAGTGCCATAGAATAAGGGGAGAGAGTGGTATTTCACAGGGTCTTTTTGGCTGGGATAGGGTTACTTGTCTTTATAGCAGCTGGTGAACTCCTGAGAACACACATTTGAAGAGTTTTGTATAATTGGGAGAAAAATACTGCACGTAATTATTTTCTGGTTTTGAAATGGGAAAAGACCCAGTGCAATAACATAAGTGGTACCAAGTTATCTAAAATGTCAAGTGCTTCAATTTCTATCAATTCCACATACAGCTACGTTTAAGTATATTTTATAAATTGAATAAAGTGCTTACAAATGTTTTAGAAATACCAGGTGCTATGCTGCAATTTTATTAGATACAGATTACATGATGTTGGAAGCTGAAAGAAGAGTGGAATTTCACCAAGCCCTGAAGATGGAAGACAGGATTTGTTTCTCACTTGGCTTGGGTCTGTGGTCTTGGTCCAGCTTTGTGGATGAGTACAAATATGAAAGGTAGAAGAAATTGAAAAGAAAAGGGGAAGATTCAGCAATGAAGAGTGAAGTGAAAAGACCATGACCATGCTGAACAGGAGCAATGCAGAGACAAACCATTCCCCCCTGCTTGTTCCTTGTCATGCTGCTGTGCCCAGATGAAGTTGTTTCAGTGACTATCACTGCTTGGCTAACTCATATTTAACCCCAAAAAACCCACATAAATCCACCCCCAAGAAATGTCAAGGAAATTTAGTAACCAGTGTGACCGTCAGTTTAATGGAGAGTTTTAAGTGCTTTCTTTAAGGACTGGGTTCTAATTTAGGAGTTTAGAAGGTGACATTTTAGGCAAATGTCACTCAGCAGCTCATATTTTGTGCAGTAGGTAATATCTGTATTCAAAGGTTATATCTACAGTTTAGAAACAATTCTATTTCTCAGTGTGTGGAATCACTGTGAGTGCTGTGGAGTTGTACCATTTCAGGCTAGCAGTTGTCCCCAAAAGCTACTTTTTCTTCAAAGAACTGTCTCCCAAACCTCCCTACTTTTTCTATGAAGGGATTTCTTCGAAGAGTCCAGTGAAATGTATTGCCTTCATCCTACTACCAGGCAATGGTGGATTCAGAGGAAAAACAAGTATTTGTCTTCCCTCTCTTGTCGAAATATGAAATGGATAAAAAGAATAGAAAGCAGCACATGACACACAGAATGGCAAGGAGGCACATCAGTAATGTCCTTGATAAGAAATCTGCTGAAGGCAGAAAAACTTAATAGGAATTTTTCAATATACATCAAAGAAAGAGTGAAGCAGAGAGTCAGCCAAGACAGAAAATTATCCAGGTGTGAAAGGGAAGGGGAAAAAGTGAAAAAATTAAATTTTGATGTTATACCCCAATCTTTCCTATGGAGAGGTTTAAAGAAGAGTCCTGCATTCAGGTAAAAGTCTGAGAACCTTTAAGAAAAGGAAAGATTGGCAGAAGAGATATTGAGAATAATCAATATCAATTATACAATCAATAATAACTGTTAAAATTGTTTACTAAAGCATTCGGTAAGGCTTTGATCAAAAACCAGGGAAAGTTAAGTCAGTTTTTAAGAGTGATTTCACAGAAATACATCTCAGTAAATCTGATTTCTGCAGTAAGAAAACTGACAGAATTTATAATAAAACAGGAATCATTTCTGATATAGAAATATAAAACATTGGGGAAAAATCAACATTTTTGTCATGCACTAGGGATCTGTCAGATTCTTTGGAATAGTTAACAAGCAAGCAATAAAAGGGCCTTGGTTAATACAGCATTATTGAATTTCAATTACTGAAGACTTGAAAAGCTATTGCAAATGTAATAAATGGCTTGCCATTGATATTTTCACTCAAGAGTCTTTATAGAGCGTGTGCTACTCCTCATAATCATAGATGAACAGAAAGAAGGGGAAATTAGTGAGATAAAATTGGTTGCTGACACAAAATTACTCATAATAATAAAAATTAAATCTCAAAACTTATTCACAGGGAAGTGTTTTTTCAATGGTGAATTGGCAATTTTGGAATTTTTCCCTAGAATGTCATGGGTATAGAAATTGTTAGCCCATTCAAATGTTAGACAAATTCATCTAAATCCTGTAGCTACTTGTTTCTCCAAACAAGGCCAACATTCAAGAAGAACTACTCACACCTGGCTTTTATGCCATCTTCTTCCCTGTGCATCTTCCAGGCACAGTCAGAGACAGAAAGCTGGGAGAGAAAAACTGCATCTGTCTCTCATTTCTATCTCCACCCTTCCCTGAATCCTGGTTTCTGAGGAGGTTGTAGAAATTCTGCAGTGCTTGGGGGTGGGGACTTGTCATTTGGAACAGCCTCCCTTCTGTCCCATGTGGGAAGTGTGGGGTGATTCCCAGTCCTGTCCTATGGATGCATAATAACTCATGACAGTGCATGTCTTCATCAGATTCAGGTAAGAGCTTGCAGGAAGCTGCAAAATTCTTATTCAGAGCAGAAGGACACTGTAGAAAACACATCCTGAAAAAAAAAACAACATTCCAAACCAACCCCCACCAAAGTTCTGTCCCTTATCATAACACAAAGAAGAATTGTAGTGTTCAGTGTTGCATTAGAGACACGTTGATACTTGGTACTGATGAGAAGCTTATCAATGCCAAAGGCAGGGAATTGTTGCAGAATAAAAGCTGACGTCTCAGTTAAGCTGCTCCTCTAATTATTATTTATTAAAACTGTTCCCCTGGTTGAGAAAATCTTCTCCCAAATAAACCCTTTTCTTCACAGCCTAGCACCTTTGGAGGCTTATGAGGGTGCTAAAGGCCTCCAATAATCCACCCCAGATCTCATATCTCTTTGCCACCTTTGTGTATTTGATTGCATCATGCTCCAGCTATTCATAATTAAACCTGTCAGTCAGACTGTCCTGACATGTTCTGAGTGAGAGAAAAATATAGCAGACATCGTGCTGAGGTGTTGCTAATGTGGGAACCTTGGAAAACAAGTCCAAGCAATTAATTTGGGACGAAGAGGAAAAAAGGGTACTGAACTCCTCAGGGAACTGGCTGGTTAAGAGGACTAGAGCGACTAGCTGCCTTTTACATGATTAGTTAGAATTGGTTCAGCATTACCATTACATTACATTTGTACAGCATTACAATTGTTGGTGTGAACTAAAATTAGCACTGAGAACCTCAAACACTGCATCAGGAATAAAATTAAGTTTAAACAACTAGGGGTAGGGGTAATGAGGATGGGGTGGGCAAGCAAGGCCCAAAAAAGCTTGCTTTGCTTCTTATGTCACTTTCTTGCTCCATAGAAAGACATGATAGCTCTCATATGTTTAATTCTGGCACCTTTTCATCAGTACTAAAGTTGCTTTCTAAAATCAGGCAGTAGCGCCAGGAGCTTTGTTGATAAGAGTGATTTTAAGACTGAGGTCTTTGATGAATCAGTGCCCAAATTGTCAGGTCCAGTTGTTGCCCTTTGAAAATATGCAGAACTGTACTGTAAATTTGATAAACCATATCTCTGAGGAAAAGGTGTATTTCTAGACTTGAGCTGTCACTCTTTCCCTTCAGAAAAACAAGTGTGCTACATATCTATCTAGATTACTAAGTTTTTTTTTCTTTCTAAACAATTTAATGCCATAAGCATTATCTATTCTGACTTATCACTTCATCTGACTCACTGAATTTCATCCAGTTATTTCTGTTTTGAATCTAATAGCCTGTAAATGAACTAGAACTTTTCTCCTGGGTAGACATGCAATCAAGGAAAACATCGATTTTATATTTGTGGCATATTGTTTTCGAAAAGTGTTTTCTCTGCAGATATCTTCTTAAAAACGTGACCAAAAAGCATCTTAAAGCAGTCTCGGGATATCACACTGTCTGGGCAGAGAAATTTGTACAAAACACTCATCTGACAATATGAAGTGATGCAGAATATTATACTACTGAAAAAACTGTTATAAATTCATATTCGGTTCTTGCTACAAAATCTCTAAAATAATTTCTAAGGGAAGCAAACTTATTACCTTATTCTGGGTTTACTTTAAATCTCAAAATGACATAATTGTGTCTTATTTGCAAGTGATATGTGAATGCTGTTGTGGTGATACCTTTAGCTTTGTGAAACAGCCTGAATTGTATTTTTGGCATGCAAGGGGCAGCTTGCTGATGTAATTCACTAGTTATTTTTCTGGAGGAATAGAAAGACCCAAACCTAGGAAGAGAACTAAAATGCATTTCTCCATGCATTTCTAAAAGGCTCCTCATTCAGAAATGTTTGGTTTAAAGTATATAAACCCTAAAGCATCAGAGTCCTGTAAAAAGGGCAGTTTTTATAGGATCAGAGTGGGGTTTTTTACCACTGAAAAGAATATTGCAGCAGTCAGAGAGTATTCACAAAAATCATTTAAGGGTTTTCTTGGATGCTGTCTGTAGGGTTGGGTTACCTTAGCTGCGAACAGAAGAAATGCACTGAAATTACTGCTGGGCATCAGCCAAATATGAAGAGGCTCCTGTAAATCTTGTCAGACCCTGCACAGATGTCAGGTTCTCCCCCGACATGAGGGTTTGCTAGAACTGAGCAGCCCCTGACAAACTGAGTCCCACCCGTTCATTGGGCAAGGGGCCTTGCTTTTGGTCTTCAAAGGTTGTTCATTGTCTCTTATCATCTGCTTCGAGCCTAGGATGGCACAAGCTCTGCACTCTTGAAAAACATCCCAGCAAGAGCCCTGAGAAGCTCAAAATGTCTGAATTTATACAAGATTAGCAAACCAATTACTTGACACCACGTACTTGAAATGTCTATTGTTATTACTCTGCTACTAATAACGAATGATTCGTCTGTTCATGCAACACCTGCACTGCGGCCAATTCTATCCAGTGCTCCTAACACTGGAGTGGAGACTCCATAGAACATGGAGTGAAGAAGGAGAAGGGAAACTGAGGCAACACTCACAATTCTCCATCTTGAATCCTCACATCCATATCATATAAAACCCAAATATACATCCTTCACCAAGTGATAACTAATAACTACAGTAGTATCTAATTCACACACTGATTGTTTCTAACCTATCTCAAAGCTCTGGAAACTTTCTCCATGGACGGAGGTTAAAAACAGTGTTTTCCTGGGGGTCAGGAGCTTCCAGGACAGGCAGAGAAATATTCCCTGTGTCCCTGATTCCCACACACAGACAGGTGAGACAGTCAAAGCCAGAGGGTGCTATGCTGTCATGGGCTTCTGAGAAAAGTGAGTCTCCCATGAAGTCCCTGCCTGTTTTATCCATTATTTTTATCCATTATCCATCTCTCCTATATTTTGTCCTATATATCTCCATTGCATGTTCAAAGTGATTTTGTCAGACCCCACATCCACCCTATAGCATGCCTTTTGCTGGGAGTTGAACGAAATCACAGTGGAGTTAAACTGCCAGGTACCTTTACATCACAGAGCTCACAAAGATGCATTTTCCCTTCTGCCCAGCTCTCTCACACACAGAGGCTTCACCATAGTTCTAAGGCAGAATTGTAAAGGCTCCTGGCCATGGGGAAGACATGAAAGAGGAAACAAGAGGTGTTGAGGTGAGGTGTGGAACCTGTTAACAGAGGATGTTTCAGCTATGCCTGGCATATCAGAGGTGCTAATATCCAAGATATAAGTGTATTTACAGTACAAGGGCCCAACAGAGGAGGGCACAGAGTTATTTCAGACCTGTTTAAAAGGAGCCTGCATGGTATCAGCTTCTTTCTTCTCTGTCCAGGCTGTAGAAGAATCCTAGCAAAGGTCTCTGTTTCATGCCACAAATGTTCAGAAACTTGTCCTGATGGCTCAGCCCTACAAGAGAGCAATCTTTGTTAGTGTAGCTCCCAACATGATGCAGCTGCTGCCTGCTGGTCTGGTGAGAAATGTCAGGCCACATAAAGACCTGAGAACAAAATAGCTGTAGGCAGGTTTCCTCTCATCTGATTTTTCAATAGAGGCATTATTACATTTCAATATTTTGCATTCCTACTGCCTGCTCTCAGAGCAGACAGTGTATAATTTTACCCTAAAACAAATCCATTCCATTTTATATTCTGCTACACTAAGCTGAAGACACACCATACTCTACATTTTATGCACCACACATTCATTTTATGACATAGCATTTTCACTGGCTTTCCACAATACAGCCTAAGAACTTTCTAAATATTCATCAAAATAAGATGTCTTGTCTCCCACCCCTATCTACCATGGTCATATTTCTTCTTTCTAAGCAAAAAGATAAATAAAATAAATACTTTTATAATAAAAATAGTCCGAATATTAAATAAGTTCCACAGAGTGTAACTGCCATCATTCTGAAGGGCTTCTAATGGTTAAATAAGATTTGGCTTTGCTCAACTCAAAATTCCTTGAACTAAAGAAAGAAATTGTGCAGAAAATTATTTTTTGCACAATTTCATCAGATTTTCAAAGATAAATTAATTTCGATGACAGATCAATTCACATGCTTATCTCCACTGATTGGAAGAACACCTTTGTAGTCATCACCTCATTTATATTTCTCCTATTTCTTTATCAAAGATATATTTCCATGTTAGACTTTTTATTCCTATCCATGAACTCCATATCAAGTTTAGGAGTTTTAAATTCAGAGAAGGACAACAAAGAATATGTCAGAAATATAGAAGTCTGCAAATGTGGTAGAAGAGGAGCTGCCAATTTAAGGTGTTTCTCTTACAAAGTGTAGGATGTAAAACCAAACAAATTACGATAGACAGGTATTTTACTTGATAGAGTTGATTTATTTTTTTTGTCTGTTGGTTTATACTCTCACCTAACCAGTCACAGCTTCATATAGAAAACAGCAGCTGATAGTGATTTTCCAAATGGAGAAACAAAGTAAAATTGACAAAACTCTTTTCAATATTGCCTGTCATGAAAAATTGCATTTTCCGCAATGAATGCTTTAAAACAAAGCACAAACACACCAGGCAATAGGTGGCAGTTCAGGTGGCATCTGATGACAGAACATTTCCACAGAAAAAGAACCCAAACTACAATTGCTCTGTTCTATGAAAATCACTAGATATCTTTGCTTCACACCAGTTGGTTTTCATCATCTCTTTCTCATTATCTTGAAATCATTGATGAAAATTAAAAGTAAAAATTATAAAAACTAGGAAGAGCACAGAAAAAAACATGCCAGTGTCTTCTGAACAGTTGAAGGAGTTTGAAGAAGCTGAATAGAGCAAAAAGGAGACCCAGTTGTAAATTACGTTGGCCAGTGATTTTGAACAGAGAGCATATTTAATCCTGTGAGAGTGCGATAACTTGCATGATGTACAAGTGCCTCACAAACAGAAATTATTGTCACCATTTATAATATAAATGACCATATCTGTGTAATAGGGTTCGTTACTAGATAATTCTTTATCTGGCCTGAATAATTAAATTGTATAACAATAGCAGCACAATAGTTCTCTTGGCAATAGAGCTGTGCAGTTGTTGAACTGAAACATCTCTCTGGAAGGTGAGTCAGAGACCTCCAAAATGCAACATATCCTGTGCTCCTCTGCTCAACCATGACACTCACAAACCCAGTGGTCTGTAGAAACCACTGTTTTTCCTTTGTGTATGTGAGAAAATAATTTTTCTCATTCAAAATATTACAGCTAGGTTCCACTAGAAATCCACTTTATAACAAAAACTCCGGGCTTTTTGAGCAATACAGCTGCCAGAGGATTCACAAACACTCTGAGCAGGGTGATGGACTAATACTGGATTTACCTATTAAAGATAAGATTGTCTGAGAAGCTACTGTCTTTGGTCATTTCAGACTCTGCTGGGAGAGCCATGAGGAGCCTTTCTAAGCTGTGCTGTCTCTTTCTCACATGAACCACTTAAGCTGTATTCTGCTGGCTGAAGCTTTTACAATTTGTGGATGTCTTTGGCCATATTAAGAGGAATTTAAGAAGAGTTTAAGGAGAATTAGAAATCCTTATTCAGAACCCAGTAGCTTAGCTTCTGGTTATTATACTGAGCTGCTGGCTTTTCTAATATCAATTTCAATTATTTTCATGTCAGAAGAATCATCTTAATAACACATTGCGAGCAGGAATAATATATGGAACTGTTTGGAGGCTACTGGCTTAATAAATATCATTTCTGTTCAGCCCATCTATTCTGCTAGAATTTTTTTACAGCTCTTTCTTCTTTCTTTCTTTCTTTCTTTCTTTCTTTCTTTCTTTCTTTCTTTCTTTCTTTCTTTCTTTCTTTCTTTCTTTCTTTCTTTCTTTCTTTCTTTCTTTCTTTCTTTCTTTCTTNCCTTTCTCCCTATCTATCTCTCTTTCTTTCTTTCTATGCCATATTTCTTCTGGTAAAATTGGGATTCATCAGATATGAGTTTAAATTCCTCCTCCAGAGTTATTGCAAAGAGCATCTGCAAACATTGACTTAGTTCACCAAGACCATAAAGCTCTGCACAGCTTTGAAGGGAACTATTCACAAGCAGAGTCTTTTCTTGAATGTCTAAAATAACAGACGGCTAAGCCAACCTTTGTTTGTCCTTTTGAGTGTCTTGTCTAATACCAAAACATTTGTGGCAAATGCAGCACAGCCAGAGCAGAAAGAGTTGAGAGTAATATTTTTTATGCCTTAGAACCGAAGGTCCACATTGTGTAGAAAAACCAGTCATTTCAAAATGGACCCAATGTAGACTCTCCAGTCAGGAAGTGAAAAATCAGACAGATGGAAGCAAGCTGCAAAATTTTCGTGGGAGCAAGCATATCTGAAATCAGCCACTGAGACATTTTTCTGGGAAAATAACATTGGAGAAACTACTATTGTTATCCACTGAAAGAGGAACTCTGACCATGGCAGGAGTACTGGTGAACCTTGCCACTTTCCTAAGTAGTAAATGCAATCCAAAGATCCAGGAG
This sequence comes from Anthoscopus minutus, assembly GCA_013399455.1. NCBI lineage: Eukaryota > Metazoa > Chordata > Aves > Passeriformes > Paridae > Anthoscopus > Anthoscopus minutus. The sequence goes on from VWYI01047940.1 coordinate 32,946, forward strand.
CTGATCATGATGCAGATAATGGATCAACTGCTTTTCTTAGAGAGATTCAAAACTTCAAAAATAAGCCATTTCTTTATGGCATTGGATGATATGAAGTATATAAAACTGGGGCTTTTTTTGGAAGCTTTCATGTCTCCTTTCATACTGAGAACCTTTTCTGTAAGAGGAGGCTTTTGTTTCCTTGCTCAGACAACCATCAAAACAGCAGATGCAAATTTCCCCAATTTCTGTGTGAACACACAAGCATTATGACCTGTTTTCTGAGGTTCTGTGACAAATCCCATTTTTTCTTGTTTGCTAGAATCTCTTATAACTAGTCTCCTCCCTGTAAAACATGAAGATCCCCCAAAATAGAGAGATCTCATATATGAAGGAGAAAAATGTGCTTTTTCTATTGGGTCATTAGATTGTATGAATACTTTTTTTATTCATTGAGGTCACATTTTTTAAATATTCTTGCAGCTTTTAGCCAGCATAAGGTGTTGCACAAAAATGTCCTACGGAAACAAGAAGGGGATAATCTCTTCTTCCACCTGCTGTCTCTGATCCTGGTACTAAAATCCAGTTTGCAGTATCTGGCACCACAGGAGCACACTGGTGATTAATGCAATTTGTTGTTCACCAAAGCTCCCTTTTCTTTCATGGCTTCTATTTAGCTGTCCAGTGCTCAGTTTACTCTACTCTATGTGGTTATTGCAGGACTTTCATTTGTCCTTGCTGAAGTTATCAAGAGTCCTGTTCACTGTTGCCTTCTGATGGAAGACAAGGCGAC
>VWYI01047943.1:2928-31374 GCA_013399455.1 Anthoscopus minutus
CCCCCAAAGCCCTTCCCAGTTATGTGGGTCACGCCCCCTCCGCGCTGTTCTTGGGAATCCTGAGTGTTCCACCCCATTTCCACCCCCCTTTTCCCCATTCTTTCTCATCTCCCTGCCTCCCCAAATTACCCGATTTTCCGCTGGTTTTGAGGGGAGGGTCACGGGATTCCTGAGGCCCCTCGGATGAGCTTCCTAATTTCCCGCTGGGAATTTGGCCCCTTCCTGGAGGAATCCAGGGGATCTGGGGAGGGGGAATTAGGTAGCAGCGGGACCCCCGATTTTGGAAGGGGAGGTATTTATCCCTGTCCATTTATCCCCCGTTTCAGCCCCGCCTCCTTTTCACCTCCATGTATTCCCACTGCTGGAATTACCCGTTTTCCTCCTTCAGAGGCGGAAGAAGATTGGAAGAGGAGGATAAGCAAAGGATGTAATTAAAATAAAAGCTGCACCCGCAGCCCATTCCCATTTCCTCTCCTCCTTCCTGACTTATTTTTCAGTCCCCCCAGATCCCTCCCAGACTCTCCCGCTCCAAAAATGGGCTGAAAAACCTCAGGAATGGGAAAAGCCCCCTCACACCAACCCCATTGTTCCGTTAATCCAGGAGGTTTTTTCCCTGGATTTCAGGATTTAATGACAATTCCTCACCTGTAATCCAGGGAGGGGGTTTAATAAAACAATCCAGGAAAATTAAATTGTGCTGTGGGAATGGATTTTGTGGCTGGAGCAGCTGGAATCCACTGCCACCAGAAATTATGAAGAGCAATTTTTTAATGGATTTTGGAGTGTTTCCTCACTAGAAGTTGGCAAATTCCCCAAATATACCCCAAATTGCCTTCATCCATGAGGAAATTGCCATTTTTTAGGAGTCTCTGCTAATTTTTCAGTGCTGCTGGATAATGACATAGTTCCCAATTAATTCTCAGTTTCTCCCCCAGCCCAGCATTAGGAGCTCGTCCCTCCAGAGGCATAGGAAGACTACCATGCCTGTAGGTAGGTGCTGAAATTTCAGGACAGCCCCCACCCCAGGATCTGGGAAGTGACATCCCATGGGAATATTTTCCTTGCAAATGACAGGTTTCCTTGGAATTAGGCATAAAATTCCTGTGGTTGGGAGGGAATGGGTGGTACCTGGGCTGAAAAAGAGCAGGAATGGAGCTTAATTAAAAATTGATTCCCTGGTATCCCTGGAAAGGCAGTGGCTTTCCTGGGAGAACCATGCCAGGATGAACTGCCAGATCTGGCAGGAATTAATCCCTCTCTTTCCTGGAAACCCATGTTGTCAATTTTGTCAATTGCTGTTCCCTCATCGGAAGAGGGAGCAGGAACGGATCTGCCCGTGGGGGGTGGTAGATTCCCAAGGACTGGAATGACTTAAATTGGGATAAATTCCTCCATGTACAGGGAAGCAGGTGCTAGGAAATCTGAGGTTTTCACAGTGCCGGAACAATCCAAATGGGGAAAATCGGGGAAAACTATCCCTGGGCACATGTTTGATCCCATTTCCCATCAGTCTGGGGACCCTCGGAATGGTGATTCCCAGGCAGCAATCCCCTGATCCTGGAATTCTGTGGCTGTTGACCTTTCCTTCTTTTGAATCAGACAATTTTCAGCTAAAAAAGTTTCTGGGGAAAGTCAGGAATGCATGCGGATCTTTGGGAAGCTGCTCTGGGAGCAGCAGCATCCCGGAAAAACAAATTTTTATGGATGAGGGAGCTTCCAGGTGCTGCCGATGAAGTTTCCTGTTAGATTTTGGAAATTTCCCCTCGGCCCCCCCATGGCTGCTCCGTGTCCTGGGAATTGCTGCCCTGGTGCTGAAATCCAGGTTTTCCTGCAGGAAACAAGCAGAAACATGGAAGTCTGTGTGAACTTTTCCTGACCCACAGACCCTGGAATTATTAAATTCATGGATTCAGTGCTGCTCTGGAGTGTTCTAGGGGTTTAACCTGGAAAAATGAATGTTTTGCTTGGAGGAGTTTTTGTTTGGTTCTTTTTCCTTATGGAAAAGGAGAATTTTTGCAGGAAAACCTGCTCTGGGTTTTGCCTGGAAAGGGGAGGAACTTGCTTTGGGTAAGGAGGGATTTACACAGGAAAATGAGGGATATGCCCGAGAAAAGGGATTTTTTTTCTGGAAAAGGAGTTTTTCCCTTGAAAAGAGAAGGGATTTTCCTGGAAAAGGATTATCTCCCATAAGAATTTCAGTGGCTTTGGGTGAAATCTTTCTCTCTTTGGGACTGGAGGATGGATGCTACTTCCCAGCATCCCGGCAAACCCATCCCAACCAACCCGATTGGGATAAGCATCCTGACTCTTCATGGGCCTTCTGAATTACCAGAAATTCCCAGCTCTTGTGCAACAGCAGCACTTATCCCTCTGGAGCCCTCTCGGATGGATCAGGATGTGGCATTCCCATTCCTTGTTCCTTGAGATGGGCTTGGAAGTGGATTCCATGTTTCTCATTTCTCAACAATGGATTGGGAAGGGGATTCCCTGTTTTTGAGATCTTGGTCATGGATTGCGAAGGGAGTTTCCTATCCCTCATCCTTCCGTGATGGGTTGGGAAGCGGATTTCCCATCCCTCCTACTTTGAGGATGGATTGGAACATTGCTTGTTCCCAAATTATGGATTTGGGAGGGGATTCCTTGCTCCTTATTCCTGGCTAACAGATTTGGAAGCAGATTTCCCATTCCAAATGCCTCAAGGATGGATTGGGAAGTGAATTCCCCTCATGCCTGAGCATGCACTGTAGAGAGGGTTTCTTGTTCATTCCTCAGTCATGGATTGGGAAGGGTGTTGCCCACCTGGAGCCTTCAGTTAATTCCCAGAATTAACCCAGATCCCCTATTCCAGGTGGGGCTCCAAACACCCATTCCCAGCTCCTGATGTGAGATGGCGACTCCAGAGCCTCCACTGGGAGGGACCCCACGGCCTGGCCCCTCTCCAGGTCCTGGCCCTTCCCCGGGATCCATGCTGGGCCCTTCTCCCGGCCCTTCGCCCGGATCCGGACACTCGGGACACTCAGGACATGCGCTCCCGGCACCAGGATACGCCCCGGACGCCATCCACCCTCTGCACAAGGTGAAGGCATCCCAGTGTTCTAGGCCTCAGAAACCCTCAGGCTTGGGTGGGGGATTTATCCCCATTCATGTGTCCCTCCCCCTATCCTTGTCACATCTGCAAATTCCCCCTGCTGGAATGATCCGTTTTCCTCCTCCTCAGCAGGAGGAGATGAGGAGAGTAACTAAGGGATGTGACTGAAACCCATGAACTGCACCTGCAGCCCCTCCCCATTCCTCTCTTTTCTGCCTTCCCACCTTATTTCACCCCCCCATTCACCCCAAATCCCTCCTGGATTCTCCCACTCCAAAAATGCACTGAAAAACCTCAGGAATGGGAAAATCCCCCACCCCAGCCCAATTAATTAACTAATTAATTGGGAGGTTTTCTGTCCTGGATTTCGGATTTTAACAATTCTTCGCCTGTAATCCAGCAGGTTTTTAATAAAAAAATCCAGGAAATTGTGCTGTGGGAAGGATTTTCATGGCCAGAGGAGGGAGAATCTGGGATCTCTAGGAATAATGAAATGGAGCTCCAGCTCCAGCCCCTGAGATTTCTGCTGGCTGGGCGGGTTGACTGCATCAGGATTTCCTCCAGGAATGGCCTGCCGGTGTCTGATTTCCTGGGATGTTTCTCTCACGCAGCCCCTGGATCCAATGCACGAGAAGGGAATGTCGGAGGATCCACGCTACGGGCAGATGAAGGGAATGGGAATGCGATCGGGGGCACATACGGGAATGGGGCCACCCCCCAGCCCCATGGATCAGCATTCCCAAGGTCGGGAACATAGGAAGAAACACGATGGGGGAAGGGGGAGAAACTGTGTCCTAATCCTGAATTTGGAGAGGCGGGGAGTTTCATCATTCCAGGCTTAAATCCTGGATACCAGGGCATAAATCCTGGATTGCGGTAGCACTCCAGGGGATTTCCATATCCGCATGCTGGGTTTTGGGAGAGGAACAGTAAAATCCTGTGGGGTTCAGGGTGGAAATCCTTAATTTTGAGGGCAGACACAGCTCTCCAGGGATCCTTCCTTTTGATTTGGAATTCAACCCCTTGCACCACTCCCAAGTGTATCCCTGTGTTCCTTTCCAGGTTATCCATCCCCTCTGGGCGGCTCGGAGCACGCCTCCAGCCCAGTGCCATCCAATGGCCCCTCCAGCGGCTCCACGGGTGGCTCTGGCACGGCGCTGGATGGCTCTGGCTCGGACTCGCCAGCGCTGGGCCGCGGCCCCTCCCCGTTCAACGCAGCGCAGCTGCACCAGCTCCGCGCCCAGATCATGGCCTACAAGCTGCTGGCACGGGGGCAGCCGCTCCCAGAGCACCTCCAGGTTGCCGTCCAGGGAAAGCGGCCCCTGCCCGGGATGCAGCCGCAGATTCCTGCTCTACCTCCGCCTGCTGGTGCCGCGCAGGGCCCGGGACAAGCACCCGGAGCAGGGCCGGCACCGCCCGGGTATTCCAGACCTCACGGTGAGGAGGGGCTGGGGGGAAGAGAGGGCCTTGAGCCATCTGTCCAGCTGTGTCCTGGGGGATCCGAGGGAAGCTCATCTTGTTCCATCCTGAGGGATTTGTGGGGACTTTGTCCTGTTCCGTCCTGGGATCTGTGGGGAACTCGCCCCATTCCATCTCTTGTTATCCTGGGAAATCCATGGGAGCTTGTCCCATTCTGTTCCAGGGTATCTATGGGAAGGGACCTCATCCCATTCCATCCTGGATGATCCATGGAAAGCATTTCATCCCAGTTTGCCCCAGTATATCCCCAGTTTGGGTTTCCCACTCTGGCATTCCGCGGGCATTCCAGAGGCTGGGATTTCAGATCCATGCAGACTCTGGCAGTTCAGGGCAAAGGGAACTGTACCTGGAGATCCTCATCTTCAGCCAGAGCAGACCAGCCTTCCCTCTGGGACTCTTCCCCTGGAGTCAGCATTCTCATGTGATTTCCCTCCTTTTTTCTTTTTCCTTTTTCTGCCTGATTTTTGGGAATTTCCAGGAATAGGAGGGCCCAACATGCCCCCTCCCGGACCCTCAGGAGTTCCCCCCGGCATGCCAGGACAGCCCCCCGGGGGCCCCCCCAAGCCCTGGCCAGAAGGTAAGACCTGGGTCACAAAATTTCTGGGAATTCATCTCAAATCTGTGAGCAAGGGATGCTCGAGGGGATGGGAATAGAAGGAAGTTCCTGGTTAAAACCCTGGAATTAGGGCTGGAGTTCTGTGAATAGCGGATTTAACTTCCATACTGGAGCTTTGCAGGGATGCCTGTGCTCATTCCCAAATAGATATTAGGAGTTTTTTAGGGAATTGTGGTTAATCTTCCCATAAACAACTGGAGCTTGGGGGCTGATTTCCAGCCAAACAATTGGATTTTTTGGAGGATTTAGCGTTGATTTCCAGGAAAATAAGAGGCGTTTTGGGGGAATTGGCATGAATTTCCCTATAAATCTCTGCAGTTAGTCCACAGGTTCATTCTGAGTCAGAGATTCACGTTTCTGGGGAATTTAACTTCATTTCTGACCAAATACCTAGGGTTTTTGTGGGAATTGAGATCCATGTCCCCTGGGAAGCTGCACCTGTACCCAGGCTGGTATTCCCAGATTCCTTGTTCCTGCAGGGCCGCTGTCGGCGGCGGCTCCAGGTGGGGCCCCCCAGAAGCTGCTGCCGCCACCCCCTGCGGGCCGTCCCTCCCCTGTGCCCCCGGCTGTTCCCCCAGCATCCCCTGGGCCCCCTCCGCCCTCACCGGGACAGCCGGCGCCGCCCGCGCTCCCGATCCATCCCAAACAGAATCGGATCACCCCCATCCAGAAACCCCGCGGCCTCGACCCTGTTGAGATCCTGCAGGAGCGTGAGTACAGGTATGGCCCCACCTGGATTTCCTCGGAGTTCCCAGGGTTCTGCCCAGTCCCAGCTGCCTGCATCCCACATTCCTTCTTCCTGAGACCCCTCTGGATGAGCAAGAGGACATTTTCCTTAGAATTCCCAAGGCTTCTCCCAGCCCCAACTTCCCCCCATCCTGTTTTCCTGCTTCCCAGTGTCCACAGGTCTAGAGGGGTGAGTGGGAGTGGGTTTTCCTTGGAGATTCCTAAGGTTTCTCTCCTCTCCAACTTTCTCCATCCCATTTTTCCTCTTCCCAAGGTCCAGAGGGATGAGAAGGAGAACGTTTTCCTTGGAGATTCTTCCTGACCCTTCCCAGCTCCGTTGCCCTTCCCTGGCCGTGCTCTGGCCCTGCTGTGTCCTTGTTCCCATGAGGGTCCCCAAAACTCATCCTGGGATCCTGGAAGCAATTTCCCAATGCCCTTGCCCTGCTCCCATGCTCTACCCTATGGGAACTAGGTTGGGAGTGAGCTCACCTCATCCCAAAATCCCTCCCCCTCTTCTGCAGGCTCCAAGCTCGCATTGCCCACCGCATCCAAGAGCTGGAAAACCTTCCTGGCTCCTTGGCCGGAGACTTGCGGACCAAAGCAACCATCGAGCTCAAGGCTCTGCGGCTGCTCAACTTCCAGCGCCAAGTGAGTGCTGGGAACAGCAGGATTTGGGAGCGGGAATGTGCGGGTCACCCCGGGGGATGATTGCACATGGTTTTCTCGGGATTGCAGCTGCGGCAGGAGGTGGTGGTGTGCATGCGGCGGGACACGGCGCTGGAGACGGCACTCAACGCCAAGGCCTACAAGCGCAGCAAGCGGCAGTCGTTACGTGAGGCCCGGATCACGGAGAAGCTGGAGAAGCAGCAGAAGATTGAGCAGGAGCGGAAGCGGCGACAGAAGCACCAGGTCAGAGAATTGGGGCAGAGAGGTGACGAAGATGGAGGTTTTAAGGGAGTCACCTGATTTGGGGGTTTGAGGAGGTTGACTCTGGATGATGGTGGCCAAGGGTTTGGTGACGGCTGTTGGGACTACTCAATGGCCATTGGGATTCTCCGATGGCCATTGGGACTCTCCAATTCCCTTGGCTTTCTTCTAGTGACCACCATTCCCTCCCAACTCCACCGTTCCAACTTCCCATGCAATCCCAGCACACCGAGCCCTGCAGTCTGACAACTGCGTTCTGTTCCCACAGGAATACCTCAACAGCATCCTGCAGCATGCCAAGGACTTCAAGGAATACCACCGGAGCGTGAGTGGGAAGATCCAGAAGCTGACCAAGGCAGTGGCCACGTACCATGCCAACACCGAGCGCGAGCAGAAGAAGGAGAACGAGCGCATTGAGAAGGAGCGGATGCGCCGGCTCATGGTGAGCCAGATGCAGGATACCAGGAAAAAGGCAGCCAGGAGACAGGAGGGGCGGGATCGGGGTGGATGCAGTGGGATTTTTTGCCCTTACTGAGGGTGAGGACGGGCACCGCGGGGTGTGTGGGGTGAGGTCAGGGTGATCCCAGCTGCTCCCAGGTGATCCCAAGTGTGTTTTTTGCCCTGGGCAGGCAGAGGATGAGGAGGGCTACCGGAAGCTCATCGACCAGAAGAAGGACAAGCGCCTGGCCTACTTGCTGCAGCAGACGGATGAGTACGTGGCCAACCTAACAGAGCTTGTGCGGCAGCACAAGGCAGCCCAGGTGGCCAAGGAGAAGAAGAAGAAGAAAAAGAAGAAGGTGGGAGAAAGGAGAAACACCAGGAATGGCACTGGGAATGACTCATGGAGGGAGTGCCAGGGCTGGACTGCCCGGGCTGACTCCCCTCTCTTTCTTTTCCTTCCACCTCCTCCTCTCTTTCTTTCTTCCCCTTCTTCTCTTCACTGTCTTTCTCTCTTTCTATTCTCTTTCTTTTTCTCATATCCTTTTCTTCCTTCTTGTCCTTCATCTCCTTGCCTTTTTTCTTCTCCTTCCTATCTTTTTCTTTGTTCTCTTCTTCCTCTTCCTTTTCTTCTCCTCTCTACTCCTCCTTCCTCTCCTTCCTTTTCCTCCTGCCCTGGTGCTTCCACAGAAGGCAGAGAATGCTGAGGGACAGGCTCCAGCCATCGGCCCTGATGGGGAGGTGAGTCCAGACTCATCCCATGGATCCTGGGACAGCTGGGAAGGGGCCACAGGGATCATTCCACACCAGCCCACCACAGGCGGGGAGCACAGGGCATTTCCTACTGGGTCCATCAGGATCCTCCCTCCTCCCTTTTCCTCCACTTTTCCCGCTGGGTTATGGGGCATTTGGGACCGAGAATTCCCAATCCCGATCCGTTGGCTCCTCCCACAGCCACTGGACGAGACGAGCCAGATGAGTGACCTCCCGGTGAAAGTGATCCATGTGGAAAGTGGGAAGATCCTCACTGGCACTGATGCACCCAAGGCTGGGCAGCTCGAGGCCTGGCTGGAAATGAACCCTGGGTATGCTGGGAATGGGGGACTGGGAATGTGGCAACTGGGAATAGCAGAGCTGGGAATGCTGGGGTTGGGAATGGGAGTAGGAAACTGGAAGTGCTGGAGCTAGAGATGCTGGAGTCGAGAATGGAGTGGAGGACTGGGAATGGCGGTGGAGAGCTAGGAATGCTGGACCTGGGAGGAAATGGGAGTCTGGGAGTGTAAGAGCCAGGAGGGAATAGGGAGCTGGGAATGCCAGAGCCAAGTTCCATTTGGAATTCCGTATTCCCCTATTTTCCCCCCAGGTACGAGGTGGCTCCACGCTCCGATAGCGAGGAGAGCGGCTCCGAGGAGGAGGAGGAGGTGAGGGTGGTCCTGCAACATTTCTACTGGGAGTGTTCTGAGAGGAAGAGGAAAGAGCTGACTTTGGCAATGGCTGTTTGGCAGCTCAGAAAAAATGGGATAAAATGAATAAATAAAGGAGGATAACATGGATTAAAGTGAGACAGAATAGTAGGACAACATGGAATAAAGCTATAGGGTAAAACCGGACAAAACAATAGGGTAAAGTAGGATAAAAATAATTGGAATAGAATAAAAAATCTGAAAAAAGTATTTAAAAATGCGATAAACTGGGATATATGAGATAAAATGGGATATATGAGATACAAAAATCTAATAAAATAGTGGGATAAAATGGAATCTCTGCTGGGAACACTTGCAAATTCTCTTTTGGAGATCCTAGTTTTCATCCTGAATATTCCTGGCATGTCTCCAAAGGGAATGGCAGAATTCTGTGGCAGCCTCCCATCTCTGGGTGGGAGGGGGTGGGTGCTTCCAAGGCGGTTTTCTCTGGAATTCCTGGGAATTACACAGGAGGAAGAAGAGGAGCAGCCACAGCCAGCACAGCCAGCGCTGCCTGTGGAGGAGAAGAAGAAGATTCCAGATCCAGACAGTGACGATGTCTCGGAAGTGGATGCCCGACACATCATTGAGTGAGCCCTTCCCTTCCTCTTCCCATTTTCCTGCTCCAGCTTCCCATTCCCAGTCACTTCCCTGCCCCAGGTGCAAGGGTCCACAAGCAGCATTACCCCAAGCCCATTTTTTTCCAAATCTTCCCAGAACAAGCCATACCCCGTGGCATTTTATCTGGAAATTCAGGGAGAAAACCACCTCACACAGCACAGGACTGACAGTGCTTCCCAGGAATTCCCCCAACAGCATCATCCTTCAAACCTCCATTTTTCCACCCCAAAAAAATGCAAATCACAGCACAGGACTGACAGTGCTTCCCAGGAATTCCCCCAACAGCATCATCCTTCAAACCTCCATTTTTCCACCCCAAAAAAATGCAAATCATCTCCCTTTTTCCTGCTTTATGTTCCCATTTCTGCCCATGAGGAGCAGGAATCACCTTCATCTCATCCGTGGTTTTCCATCTCAAGGAAATTGAGTATTCCTGTTCTTCCCCCCAGGTTTCCCCCTCTCCCCCTGTTTATTCCATATTTTCCTCCAGGCCCTTCCCCTCATTCCTCATATTCCAGTTTTCCCCCCCCATTTCCCTGGCTCACCCCACTTATTCCCCCATACTCCCTCCTACCCCATTTCCTCCTCTTCATCTCCGCTCTGACCCCGTTCCCTGGGATGCCATGACGCGTTATCCCGGTTTCCTGGGCAGGAACGCCAAGCAGGACGTGGATGATGAGTACGGGGTGTCGCAGGCACTGGCACGAGGGCTCCAGTCCTACTACGCTGTGGCTCACGCCGTGACTGAGCGCGTGGACAAGCAGTCGGCCCTGATGGTCAACGGTGTCCTCAAGCAGTACCAGGTCTGGGGCCATTGGAGATCTGGGGGTGCCGGGGGAGGTAACAGAGATTGTGGTAGTCAGGGGTGGGATAATAGGATAAGGAGCTGGAAGCAGTGTGGGATGAAAACCTGTGGTGGGATAATGGCTGTAGCAGGATGAGGATTCCTTCCCAGAGCTGGGAAGGAATACTGAGCTGAAGACAGGCAATGAGTCTGATGTGGTGTGGGATAATAAATGGAACGGCGTGGGATAATGAGCCAAAGCCAAAGTGTGACAATGAGATGAAGTTGGAGCACTATAATGAGCTGGATTCACTCCCTGCCAAAAGCCAAATCCATTGTGTTCCATGTGAATCCATAGAATATCCCAATTCCTTCAACTGGCTCTGCATAATTAACCCAAACTTATTACCAGCTGGTTTGCATGTGCCCAGGCAGGGGTGGGGCAGCTCGTTCACCCCCATTCCCACCTCCGTCTGCATTCCTGCAGATCAAAGGCCTGGAATGGCTCGTGTCCCTGTACAACAACAACCTCAATGGAATCCTGGCGGACGAGATGGGATTGGGGAAAACCATCCAGACCATCGCCCTCATAACGTACCTCATGGAGCATAAGCGGATCAATGGCCCCTTCCTCATCATCGTCCCGCTCTCGTGAGTGCTGGAGCACCTGGAAAATCCCACCCAGCCGTCACCCCAGCCCTATATTCCCAGATTCCCACCCTTTCCGTGTTGTTCCCCCAGAACTTTGTCCAACTGGGCCTATGAGTTCGACAAATGGGCTCCTTCCGTGGTCAAGGTCTCCTACAAGGTAAGTGCCACATTTCTGGTATTACAGCTTCCATTTTCCTCTCTGTTACCATTATGCTGAGGAAGCTGCACTGGGTCCCAGCTCCATGAAATTCCATTTTTGGTTGTTCCTCAGCAGCAGGAAGCCCCAGACCTCCATACTTAACTGTTCCCTGTGGATAATAGCCCCTCCTACGCCCTCTTCTGGGAATTCCCTCCTTGTCTGACCTTACTGGTTGGAATTTTCCCTCCAGGGCTCTCCGGCGGCACGACGCGCCTTCGTGCCACAGCTCCGGAGTGGAAAATTCAACGTCCTGCTCACAACGTACGAGTACATCATCAAGGACAAGCACATCCTGGCCAAGGTGAGGCCAAGAGGCACTGGACCCGGAGGTTTTCCTAATCTCACCGTGCTCACGCATGCTACAAACAGGAAAAACCCTGCCTTGTTTATACAAAAACCTGGTATTTTATTCCCTGAAGCCTCTGCAGCTGCTGCTCCCCCTCGGCAGCCAAAGCCAAGGCAGAATTCCTGCTCCTGTTCCTGATTTTTGGCAACGCATCCCATGATCCATTAGATATGCGATTCACTTTTCATGAAAAATTCCTTAGATAATTAATATTAATTGGATCCCTACAACACCCCTGTTGCCAAGGGGTTCAGATCCACGGCCACAGAGGGAGGTTATGCAGGATGGAGCATTGTGCCAGTGGAACGACACTTGGATAATGCTCCAGATCCCAAATTTTGGGATTGAGGGATTAGGGCCTCCTCCTCAGTGGAGTTGAGATCAACGATGCTGGCAGGGATCCCCTGGTCTCCCATCCTGTGTGGATCTCTCCTGGTGTGGGGGGACCCTCCCGGCATATTCCCCTCTCATAGCTTCTTTGAGCTGCTCCAGCGTCACAGTGCTATCGTGGGCTACTCTGGGCACAACCACACCCCCTAGTTCCCACCATCCCTGCCCTTCCTGCTCCCACAGATCCGCTGGAAGTACATGATTGTGGACGAGGGGCACCGAATGAAGAACCACCACTGCAAACTGACACAGGTGCTCAACACCCACTATGTGGCCCCACGGCGACTACTCCTCACTGGGACCCCACTCCAGAACAAGCTCCCAGAACTCTGGGCACTCCTCAACTTCCTGCTCCCAACCATCTTCAAGAGCTGCAGCACCTTTGAGCAGTGGTTCAACGCGCCATTTGCCATGACTGGGGAGAAGGTGCAGGAAACGGAAAATGTGGGAGTGGGTGGTGGCTGCTGGCAGCAGGGACAGGCTTGGGGTCGATGTTAATGGATGGGGAGGGTGTTAAGAAGTGTCTCCTTGGAAGGAGCTCTGGGACATAGATCAGTGTCTTTAATGGATCTGGAGAAGGTGGAAGTGGCTCTGGAGCTGTGGGATGTGGTGTCATCCAGAGAGGATGGAGCTGACTCTGGAGCTGTGGGATGTGGCTTAGTGTCACTGTTAACAGCTCCAGAGGGGTTGGGAGTGTCCCTGGAGCTGTGGCGGATAACTCAGTGTCACCGCTGAGGGCTCTGTTCCCTTCTCTGGGTGACAGTTCCCTTCCCTGGTGACAATTCCCTGCCCTCCCCATCCCAGGACACACTCATGGAGCTTTTTGCTGCTGGGTCGAGCAGGCAATTTGATCGATCCTGCTAGGAATTAAGGGTCAGGGGGGTCTTGGAGCAGAGGGACGTGGTGTTTTGGGATGTTAGGGGTCCATCCAGTTCCATTTCTGATGACAATTCCTGTTCCTGGTGACAATTCCCTTCCCTGGCCAGGTGGACCTGAATGAGGAGGAGACGATTCTTATTATCCGCCGCCTGCACAAGGTGCTTCGTCCCTTCCTGCTCCGGCGCCTCAAGAAGGAGGTGGAAGCTCAGCTGCCAGAAAAGGTGACACTGGAGGGTCTCCTCACCTTTCCCCATCCCAGGATACAACTTACACTCTTATGCATCCTGGGATATGCACATAGAGCTTCACCCCACTCCAGAATCATTGCTGGGTTGGGTTGAACAGGTGTTTGGGTTGATCCTTCTGGGAACTGAGGGCTTGACGAGTTCTTAAAGTGGGGTTTTGGGGTCCATCCCAATCTTTCCCATTCTGGACTACACTTAGGGGATGTCCATGATGCTCTTCCCCATCCTGGAATGTGCAGGCGGAGTTTCGTCCTGCTCTGCAGTCATTGCTGGGTTGGGTTGACCAGGTGGTGGGGTTTGATCCCTCTGGGAATTGGTGGTTTCCCTGAGGGGCTGGGCTTGACTCCCCATTGGGTCCTGGCAGGTCGAATATGTGATCAAGTGTGACATGTCGGCACTGCAACGGGTCCTGTACCGGCACATGCAGGCCAAGGGTGTCCTCCTCACTGACGGCTCCGAGAAGGACAAGAAGGTCTGGATTTGGGAATTGGTGCTGGGAATGCTGAGCATGGGTGGGTTTGTCTCCACTGTAGGGTGGGTTGAGCTTGGGCCCCCAGGGTATTTAGGTGATGCACAGCGGTTCCTCAAAGCCATTAACAGAACTGTGAGGACAACAAAAACACAAAATAATTGGAAAAAGACACATTGATCCCAGCTAAAAGCTAGAGGTAGGAGAGATACCCTGTTTTCCAGCTCCGTTCCAGCCGGGTAGGAGCAGCTTCACCTTGAGGGGACTTGGAGGTTTCTTAAAACCTTGAATTTATTTTAGCGTCTCTGAGCCCCACTGTCGGGACTGTGAACTCCCAGTTGATTTTCCCAAAAATGCCTAGGAATGCTGGACAGGCAGATAAAGATGGAACCCAACATTAATCTGGGTTTTTAACCTCCTGGATTGTTCCTGGCAGGGGAAAGGCGGCACGAAGACGCTGATGAACACCATCATGCAGCTGCGCAAGATCTGCAACCACCCCTACATGTTCCAGCACATTGAGGTTGGGCTGACGTGCAGAAATGGGGATAAACCCAGGGGGCTGAACCCTGACAGGCATAAACCCAACAGGGTTCAACCCAGGAAAGCCAGGGATGAACCAAAAAAAGGGATAAACCCAACAAAATTGGGGTAAACCAAAACCAGGGATAACCCTAACAGGGATAAACCAAAACAGAGCTAAAGCCAATGGGGAACAGGAACTCAATCAGGTCATTGGGCCCACCCACCTTCCAACACTGTTTTCCACCCAAACCAATCCATTCCCTCACCATCTTCCTGTGGGAATTGGAGAGGCAGCAGGGCTTGGCACTTTAAGGCAGCTCCAGATTTTTTGGGCTGGTTTGTGCTGGTGTCTGACACTATTTCTCCTATCGATTTCAGGAATCCTTCTCGGAGCACTTGGGGTTCACAGGCGGGATTGTGCAGGGGTGAGTCACAAATGTTGGGATTACCAGGGGAGAAATTAGTGAATTTACAAACTCAAATGGTTTCTAGGGGTGGAGGAGGTTCATCCTCCAGACAAACCCAGTTTTCTTCTCATTGTGCCGGTTTTCATCCGTTCCAGGCTCGATTTATACCGTGCCTCCGGGAAGTTCGAGCTCCTGGACCGGATCCTGCCCAAACTCCGGGCCACCAACCATAAGGTGCTGCTCTTCTGCCAGATGACCTCCCTGATGACCATTATGGAGGACTATTTTGCTTACCGTGGCTTCAAATACCTCAGGCTGGATGGTGAGTGCTTCTAGGGGCTGGGGGGTCAGTGGGTGCCCTGGTCAAGGTGGAGCTCAAGGTCAAGATATCATCAAGAAAGATATAAAGATGTAAAGAAATTAAGATATTAGGCTGGGCAGAAAGATATTGAGGAGTAACAAGGTAGAAAAATACAAAACCATCAAGATACAAAGATAAATCTTCAAGTCAAGCTTTAAAGATAACAAAAGAGATTTGAAGATACGGAGATAAATTTCAGTGTGTCGAAACAGATATCAAGGGAGAAAGTGATTTAAGATATCAATAAATACAAATTTTGATGTCTTGATATCCAGATTGCAAGATCAATGTTGGGGCATTGATATTGAGACATCAATAGTAAGATCAGTATCAAATATCAGTATCTTGATACCCAGATTGCAAGATCAATATCAAGACATTGAGACAGCAAGATTGATATCAGTATTTATATCAAGATGAACATCAAATACATCGAGATTGATATCAAGATCAATACCTTGATATCCACATTGCAGTATGTACATTAAGACATTGATATTGACATACCAATAGAAAGATCAATATCAAAGTTTGTATCAAGATCAGCATAAAAGATGTCAAGATAAAGGTTTCTATCAAGACTGATTAAATATATCAGAGGCTGATTTCAAGTTTTTATATCAAGATATTGAAGATTATATCAGGATATCAAAGATTGATATAAAGTTGTAGAAAATTTATGTCAAGATGACAGGTATCAATGTCAAGATGGATATCAAGATGTCAAAGATG
The DNA here is from genome assembly GCA_013399455.1 of Anthoscopus minutus. Classification (NCBI taxonomy): domain Eukaryota; kingdom Metazoa; phylum Chordata; class Aves; order Passeriformes; family Paridae; genus Anthoscopus; species Anthoscopus minutus. Next base: position 18,275 of record VWYI01047943.1, read on the forward strand.
GATATCAAGGCATCATGTCCTCATTTCCTCCTGTTTTTCCCATGTATTCCAGCTGGTCTCCTGATTAATCCCGGGTCAGGTTGGGGGAGGGCCCTGGGGACACTCCTATGTTACTAAAACAAATACGGATTAATTGGTTGGCTTGCAGCGTTGAGTTGGAACAGGATGGGCTTTAAGGCCCCTTCCAACCCGAATTGTTCCGTGATTTGGAAATTAACATGGGTTAAGAGCACAAAACATGACCCATGCTCCCCAAAATCCCTGGTAATGCCCCCAAAATGGCCTCAGTGGTGCCATAATTCTGGCTGCTGCAATCCCGACTTCTGGGAGGCCTCCCGCCCCACCTCGGAGCAGGATTCGCCCCTCTTTCCCTCCTTTTTCCAGTCTTTCTACCAAAATCAGCCCAGCCTTACACAGCACCCCTGTCCTAGGGGGAAAGGGCTCCCTATTCCCAATTAAACCACTCTCCATACCCCCCAGCAGCCCTGGCTCCAGTGCCAGGGGGCGGGAGTGACACCCATGTGGGATTCCAGGGACCACAAAGGCAGAGGACCGGGGAATGTTGCTGAAGACTTTCAATGAGCCAGGCTCCGAGTATTTCATCTTCCTGCTGAGCACGCGGGCCGGGGGGCTGGGCCTCAATCTCCAGTCAGCTGACACTGTCATCATCTTTGACAGCGACTGGAACCCACACCAGGTATGGCCAGAACCTACGCACCTGGAGACCAGCCTCGAAACAGGTCCATGGAATCAAAAATTGGCCCAAAAATCAACTTAAAAATCGGTCCATTGAGCCAAAAAAACGCCCAAACCCCAATCCATTGACTTGAAAACCAACCCAAAACCAACTGATCCAAAACCCAGGTGACTGACCAAAAACCCAAAACCCTGACAGACCCAAAGAGCAACCCAAAAGCCAATGACCCCAAATCAGCCAACTGACCCAAAATGCAACCAACCGACCTAAAATTCAACCAAACAAAAAACCAATCTACATTAGCAATCCAACCCAAAACCAACTGACTGACCCTAAACTCAGTGAACCAGCCCCAAGATTAACTGACCCAAAGAGGAGCCATAGGGTTGGAATTCTGTCATTCTCTAAGACCCACTGGTGCTGTTCTGGAGAGCCACCCCCAAATCCCGGTGCAGCAGCTGGGTTTTTCTTGCACCCTCTGTCTCAGAAAGAAAGCACAACCAATGATCCTGTTCTGGAATTCCCGTAATCCTCTGGGATTGCTGGGGCACATCCCATGTCTTTGAGGATAAAAATGAGGTTTTTGGGACCCATCATCTAATGCTGCTTCTTCCCACAGGAATCCTGTTTCTGGGGTCCTGGTGATCCCGTTACCCAGATTCTCATACTCCTTGGGGATCCCTGAACTCCTCATGGTGCATCCCACATCTCTCCCATGGTTTATTTGCGGTTAAAGCCAGCTTTTTTGGCACCTCTTGTCCAATGTGGCCGTTTCCTCCAGGACCTACATGGTCCCAACAATACTATTACTGAAATTCCCATAACCCTTAGGGGTCTTTGAGAGCCCTTGGGGCACATCCCATGTTTTCCCTATTAAGGCTAAAAGTGGAGTTTTGGCACCTCTTGGCCAACACTGCCCCTTCCCACGGGACCTTCATAATCCTGTTACTTGAGTCCCTTTGATCCCTGGGGATCCCCGAGTTCCCTCAGGGCTCATCCCCCATCTTCCATGTGGATTTTGAGGACAAAAGGGGGAGTTTTGGCACCCCTCTTGCAACATTTTACCTGTCCCACAGGACTTATATAGTCCTGGTGATCCCATTGCCATGTCTCCATCATCCTTGAGAAGCCCAGCAGATTCTGAGGACAGAATCAGGGGTTTGGGGACCCTTTGGCCAATGTGGCCCCATACCACAGGACTTATGTAGTCCTGGTGATCCCATTGCCACATCCCAGTCATCCTTGGGGATCCCTGGATGCCCTCAGGCCTCATCCCACATCTTCCCACCATGAATTTTGAGGACAAGAGTGGGATTTTTGCGAGCCCAGTGCTATCACTGCCCCTTCCCTCAGGACCTGCAGGCCCAGGACCGGGCCCACCGCATTGGGCAGCAGAACGAGGTCCGCGTGCTCCGGCTTTGCACCGTCAACAGCGTGGAGGAGAAGATCCTGGCAGCTGCCAAGTACAAGCTCAACGTGGACCAGAAGGTGATCCAGGCCGGAATGTTCGACCAGAAATCCTCCAGCCACGAGCGCCGGGCGTTCCTTCAGGCCATCCTGGAGCACGAGGAGCAGGATGAGGTGAGAGCTGGAACGGAGTTCCCGTGGGAATTTGGGGGTCAGGAGTCAGAGAGAAGAGAAGGAAAAAAAAAAAAAAAGAAAAAAAAAAAACCATCAAAACCAACCCCAGAGCAGGAGCATGGCGGCTTGTTTGGAATTTTTTGGGAGTAGCGTCGGGAACAAAGGCGCCGGATTGACAGCCCTGGAGACTGAATCCCTGTGTTTATCCACAGAGCAGACAGAGCGCGGGCAGTGGCAGCTTCCCCCACGCTGCCTCCTCCCTGTGCCTGGGCGCTGAGTCGGAGGAAGCACCTCTAAAGGTGAGCGGGGTCGTTCAGTCTCCACTGCCCATTCAATCCTCCCGCCAGCACTGCCCGGCACCGCCGCGCCACAGGCAGGGATCGGCCCGTGAGAAGCCCCAGCCAGTCAGGGAGGGACAGAACCCAGAGAGAAATGGACTGGGAAGAGAAAGTAATGAGATTGAAATGGCTTGGAAGAGCCAAATGTCAGATCAAAAGGGCCTGAGAGTGCCAGAAATGAGATTTAAATGGCCTGAAACAGCTAAAAGTGATTTAGGATTGGCCTGAAGACGCCAAAGATTAAATGGTAATGGCCTGAAAAAGCCAAGAATTACTTAAAACCAGCCTGAGAGTACCAAAAATATTATGAAAATGGCTTGAAAGTGCCAGAACTGGGGAAAAAACAGCCTGAAGACAGCCAAAAATGAGTTAAAACTGGCATGAAAGTGCCAGAAGGGAGTTAAAATAAGACCAAAAGTGCTAAAAATTAGTTAGAACCAGCATGAAAACAGCCAAAAATGAGTTAAAATCCACCTGAAGGTGACAAAAGGGAGAAAAAAGAGCCTGGAAGTTCTAAAAGTGAGTTAAAACCTGACTGAAAGGGCTGAAAGTGAGGTAAAACTGACCTGAAAGTGCCAGAAGTGATTTAAAAACAGCCTGAAAGGGCCAAAGATGAGAGAAACTGGCCCAAAATGAGGTAAAATGACAGCACAAAAACAGCCATGAAAGACTGCTTAAAAGCCAAAATGAGCTGAAAGCAAAAATGAATAGAAATGCCTAAAAATGAGAACACTTTATAAAGAAAGTCAAACTGAAACCCCTCCAAAACAAGCTAAAAACCGCCTAAAACCACCCTGAAAACAGGAAAACAACACAAACATTGAAAAAACAGCTAAAAAGATCCCAAGCTGATCTAGAACCACCCTGAAATGAGCTGAAGTACCAAAAAATGAGCAAATATGTATTAAAACACCCCAAAACGAGCAAAAACACAGGAACAGCCCAAAATCAAGCAAAACACACTGAAACCACCCAAAAACAAGCAAAAAAACCATTGAAGCCACCCAAAAATGAGCAAAACGAGCCTGAAGTGCCCCAAAACGGGGTCAAACGACAGCGAAAGATCCAAAGGGGAGCGCAAGGCCCCTGAACCCTGAGGAAGGTCCCCGATCCGTGGGAAGCCAAGGAGCGTCGGAGGGGTCTCGGGGGGGCCGTGCCAGAGGCACCGGGGGCAGCAGCTGAATCCCTGGATTTGGGTTTTCCCAGGAGGAAGATGAGGTGCCCGATGACGAGACCGTGAATCAGATGATTGCCCGGCATGAGGAGGAATTCGACCTGTTCATGGTGAGGAAGAGGAGGAGGGGGAAAGGGAGGAAAGGCAGGATGAGATGGGAGAGAAGGAAGATCTCCCAGGGGAGAGGAGGAGAATGGGGAAAGGTCTCATGAGGAAGAAAAAGGAGCGGGGGGAGGAAGAGGAAGGAGGTGAGGGGGAGGATGAGGAGGAAGATCTGAGGAGGAGGTGGGAGATCACACAAGGAGGAAGAAAAAGGGGGGAGGAAGCAGAAAGCAAGAGACAAGGAAGAGAGGAAGATCCTCCAAATAAGAAAAGGGCAAAGGAGGAGAAGAGGAAGAGGAGTAGCAAGAGAGCTTTAGGGTCTCCATGAGGGAGGGAGGAAGAGAAGGGTGGGGAATTAAGGTGTCCATGAGCGGGAAGAGGATAGAGGAGGAGGAGGATGAAGGAGGGCAGGAGTCTCTGAGCTCCGGTATGGGATGAGCTCAGGAGCTCCAGCAAGGGGAAGGGGAAAGGGAAGAAGAGCAAGAGCTCGTCCTGAGCCTCAATGCCAGCAACATTCCCAGTCTGGGGAACCCCTCAGGGACCCTGTTCCAGTGTGCAAGGAGTGTCCATGCCCAGAATGCCAGCAATGCTGGACCTGGACAGAGGAGCAGGGCAGGGGGAGGCTGGTAGCTCCTGGAACACCAACAGTTCCCAAAACTCTCCATTCCCCCAAACTCTTCCCAGTTCCTCACAACTCCACTGCTGTGCAGCCTGTGCTGCTCCCAGAACTCCTCTGGGAGTTTAGAAATCACTCCCAGTTCACGGAACACCCCCAAATCCCATTGTTGCTCCTCCAGCTCCCAGTTCCCAGTTCATGGTGTGTGGTTCCTGCAGTTCCCAAACCCACCTCAGTTCCCAAAACTGCAGTACCCAGAGCTGTTTCCTTCAACTCCCAAAACGTTTTCCAGACCCAAAGTTCCTCCAGTTCCCAAAGCGGCCTCTGGCTCTGGCCATGGCTCCTCCATCCCTGTTCTCCAGCAGCAACCCCACTTATCTCCTCCCACCTCAGATGCCCCCAATTCTCTCCAAATCCCCCTTTGGATCCATCCCTTATCCCCATCCCGCCTCCAACCCCCGTGACACCTGTGCAGATCCCCTGTGACCGTTTCTGCCCTGGCAGCGCATGGACCTGGACCGGCGGCGGGAAGAGGCGCGGAATCCCAAGCGAAAGCCACGACTGATGGAGGAGGATGAGCTTCCATCCTGGATCCTGAAGGATGATGCTGAGGTGGAACGGCTCACCTGCGAGGAAGAGGAGGAGAAGATGTTTGGCCGCGGCTCCCGGCACCGCAAGGAAGTGGATTATAGTGACTCCCTCACGGAAAAACAATGGCTCAAGGTATTCCCAGGGTGGATCCATCCCAGAGGGCTGGGAATGCGCCTGTGGGGACTGGAAAACGTCTGTGGTCCTGGGAAATCTCCATTTCCCCTGGAAAAACACTTGTAGGACCTGGAAAAGGCTCATAGGGTGTGGAAAAACACAGGTCCTAGCAAAATGTCCACAAGTCCCAAGAAAAGGCCCACAGATCCCAGAAAAATCCCAGCGGGTCCAAGAAAACGCCTGTGAGGCCTGGGAAGCTCCCCCAGACGCCAGAAAACATCTGTGGATCCTGGAAAAGGCCCACAGAACACAGAAAAACACTCCAAGAGCCTCTGGAAATGACAGCACGGTCCCGTTGGAAATCCCCATCTTTCCAGGACCCCCCCCAGTCCCTGTGGGCTTCCCCCTGTGGATCTCTAATCCCAAGGATCTCCATCCCCATTTCCTGCAGGCCATTGAAGAGGGGACGCTGGAGGAGATCGAGGAGGAAGTCCGGCAGAAGAAATCCTCTCGGAAGCGGAAGCGGGAGCCCGAGGGTCCCGCGGGGCCCCCTCCAAGTGCCCGGAGCCGGGACAAGGACGAGGAGAGCCGCAAGCAGAAGAAGCGGGGGCGGCCCCCGGCTGAAAAGCTGTCCCCAAATCCGCCCCCTCTCACCCGGAAAATGCGGAAAATTGTGGATGCAGTCATCAAGTACAAGGACAGGTGAGGGGGGCCAGGTTCACCTGGGGGTTCCCAGGTGTTTCTGGCACTCACAGGGAACCACGTTCCATGGGTGACACAATGTGGCTCAGAGGATGAAGTTGAGAGGGGATGGGATGGGGTAGGATGGATGAGGGTGATGAGATGATGAGGATGAGGAAGGCTACCCCTCATGCCCATTTTCACCCCCACAGCAGCAGCGGGCGACAGCTGAGTGAGGTTTTCATCCAGCTCCCATCCCGCAAGGAGCTGCCAGAATATTACGAGCTCATCCGGAAACCTGTGGACTTCAAGAAGATCAAGGTACCAGTATCTGTCGGGATCCACTAGAATCCACCCCCTGAGCCTCCCCCTCATCCCTTTTCCCATTCCCAGGAGCGGATCCGAAACCACAAGTACCGGAGCCTCAACGACCTGGAGAAGGATGTGATGCTCCTATGCCAGAACGCCCAGACCTTCAACCTGGAGGGGTCCCTGGTATGGAAAAGCAGCAGAGAGCACCTGGCATAACCAGGAATGGCCTAGAATGGCACCTGGGAAGGGTTGGGAATGGCCAGAAACAGTCTGGAGTAACAGCCACGATGGCTTGGAATGGCCTGGAGTGACTGGGAATGACCTGGAAAGCCCTGTTTTCCCCCAGATCTACGAGGATTCCATCGTGCTCCAGTCTGTGTTCACCAGTGTCCGGCAGAAGGTGGAGAAGGAGGAAGAAAGCGACGGAGAGGAGAGCGAGGAAGAGGAGGAGGGAGAGGAAGAAGGATCTGAGTCGGAGGGTGGGCCTTGGGACGGAGGGCAAGGGGAGGGCAGGGGATGAAGGATCAGGATCATTCAGAGGGTCTGGATTCCCCCACAGCCCGCTCAGTGAAGGTGAAGATCCGTCTGGGCCGAAAGGAGAAGGTTCCAGAGCGCGGGAAGGGCCGGCGTCGGGGGGGACGGGGCGGGCGCCCCAAACCCCTCCTGAGTGATGACGAGAGTGAGGACGAGCAGGAGGAGGTGAGGGAATCCAGGAATGGCACCACATCCTGGAAAGAGCATGAATCCTGAGAGAGACTCCCAAATCCAGGGAGTGACCCCTGATCCTTCACCCTTACCTTGAATCCTGAGCTGAATTCCCCAAATCCCAGGAGTCACCTTGGATCCTGGCAGTGATCCCAAATCCTTCATCCTGATCCCGAATCCTAGGAGTGATCCCACATCCTGGTAGTGACCCTGAGTCCCTCATTGTGGCTTCTGAATCCTGGACTGAACCCCCCAGATCCTGGGAATGACCCCCAAACCTTCATCTTGACCCTGGATCTTGAGCTGAACCCCCAAGTGCCTCCTCTGAATCCCAAATCCATGGCCTTATCCCCTGATCCTATCTTGAGCCCTCCAAATGCCTCATCCTGGCCTACAGTTCCTCACCCTTTTTCCCCCTTTTCCAGGATCGTTCCGGCAGCGGCACCGAGGATGACTGACCCTAACATTCCACAGCTCCAGAATTCTGCGAAAACCCGGAGCCCCCCACCCCCATTCTCACCTGTAGCTCCAACAGCAGCGACACCGGTGTTCCCAAAATCCTGAAAAATCCCAAAAAACCACGTCCAACCTCGTCCGTATTTATACCAGAACTGGCACTTCCGCAGCCACTGGAGCTCCTGGATCATCCCAGATACGGGTGGTCCTGGATGGTCCAACTGGGCTTATCCCAGGTTATTTCAGATGGCCCCAAGTTGTCCCTGCTCATCCCCGATCCAGATTGTCCCAAGCTGTCCTGGACAGTCCCAGGTGGTCCTGGGCTGTCCCAGATTCAGATGGACCTGAATTATCCAGGGAAATCGATACCATCCTGGGTGGTTTTAGGTCCTCCTGGATCGTCCAAGATCAGCCCAGGTTGTCCTTGGATTGTTCTGGATCATCCCAGCCTGTCCTAAGTGGTCCCAATCTGGATTATCCTAGGTGGTCCCAGGTTGTCCCGGACCACCCTCCATCTCCTTGGATCCTCCTGGTTGATCCCCATGCCACCCCCCCTGCGTTGTCGCTGTCCCTGGATTCCCAGCAGTCGATAATTAATTAATAAATTAATCCAGTGGGAGTTGTTTCCACGGAAAAGCTGGGGAGGTCTGGGNCCCCATCAGAGAGGGGGGAGTTGGGGCGAGCTGAACCCCTTTGTGACCTCCCCCATCCCCTGATCCCGCTCTAAACTCCCTGGGAATCAACTCCAGTGGAAAAATTCCATGTGAAAAGAGGGAAAACATTTAAAAAGCGGCTTTGGGATGTAGGAGGGAAAAGGGACCCCTGGGCCGCGCCCCTTCTCCTTCCTGCTTTTCCCCCCTTCCCTCCCGGTTTTCCTCCCTTTATCCCGGCTTTCTCTCCGTCCCTCACGGTTTTCCTTTCCTGCCCTTATCCTGGTTTTCTTCTCTCCATCCCGGCTTCCCTCCCTCCATTCCGGTGTTCCGATCGCCCCGATGTCCGCGTCTCCCCAGATCACGGCTTTCCGTTGTCCCTCCCTCATTCCCGGTTTTCCCGCTCCACCCTCCACCTTTTTGAACGCCCCGAGCTCCTCCCCCCGCCCGTTAAATGGGGCCCGACGGGACCCGCGGCCACGGGCGGCGGCGCGAGGAACACCGGGACGGACCGGGATCAGCACCGGGGCCAGCACAGGACTGAGCGGTACCCGGGATCCGGTACCACAGGTACTGACCGAGATCGGCACTGAGCGCTCGGATCCCTCCCAAGCTCCGGTGGGCGCCAGGACACGGACCCCGGCTGGAAAACCACGACAGAGCCCAAGACAGAGTCGAGAAGCCGACGGAAAGGAGCCGGGAAAACACCGGGATGGGACCCGGCAGCATTGGGATAAGAGTGGGAGCAGCCGGGAGCGGATCTGGGACCACCAGGGTGGGCTCTGGGACCGCCGGGAGTGGACCAGGAAACACCGGGACGCGCTCCGCGGCCGCCGGGATCCTCCTGTTCCTTCTGGGAACGGCGGTGGCGGTGGCGGCACCGAGTGCAGGTCAGGGGATGGGGCCGAGGGGGAATTTTGGGGGTCCGGAGGGGGTCGATGGGGGAGTGGAGGAGCACCCACGTTGGGAGTGGGGGAAGGCACTGGGAATCCCGGGCAGTGTTGCAAAGGGGGTGAAAGGAGCCGGGAGGGACCGGGGCGGCACTGGGGGTCTCTCCCTCGACGCGGGGTTTGTGCCCACCANACGCGGCTCCCATTGGCTGAGCTTAGACAGGCCACCCGCGGGGGCGGGGCCTGCGCCAGCCAATCAGAGCGCGGCGCGCGGGGAGGGTGCGCCCGGGTGGGGTCGGGGAGGAAATTGGGACACCCCCCCCCCCAAAATGGGGCTAAACCACAAAAAAATGGCACCGGGAACCCCCAAGACGTGATCAAGACCCAAAAAATGGCGCTAAAACGCACCAAAAATGTGACTGGAACGGCCACAAACGGGACCAGAATGCCCCCAAAGCGGGGTCAAACTCCAAAACGGGATCGGAACTTTCAATATTGAAACGGAACTCTCAAAGTGGTGCTAAAAAATGGGGCTGAAATCCTACAAAATGAGACTGGAAGCCCTAAGATGGCACCGGGACCCCCAAAATGGGACCCCTGGATTAACATCCTCCCCCCCCACGCCCTCACGCCGGGCTGGAGCTTTCCCCCCTGGGCCCCCCCAGGGTTCGGGAAGGGTTTGGAGCGTCCCTGAGGATGTTTGGGGGTCCTTGCGGGAGGGAGGAAGCTGGGAGGGTCTCTGGAGGGTTTTGGGAGTCTCTGGGTAGGGGAGTGGGGACGCAGGCGGGGGGGGTTAGAGGTNTTCTCGGGGTAGGGGAGGGGGGACGCGGGCGGGGGGGGGTTAGAGGTCCCAGGGGATATTTTGGTTTCTCGGGTGTATTTTGGGGGTTCCCGGGGTATTTTGTGTTCTTTTCAGGGGCATTTTGGGGGTCCCTGACTCGATTCTCTCCCGTCCCAGCGCCCCCGCCGTGCCTCACGGACCAGCTGCGCTGCGGGGACGGCTCGTGCTTGTCGCGATCCTTCGCCTGCGACGGCGAGCCCGACTGTCCCGACGGGGCGGACGAGCTGGGCTGCGCCCCCCCGCCCTCGCCGCCGCCCTGTGCCCCCTCCTCTTTCCGTTGTCGCGACGGGAGCTGCATCCCGCGGCTCTGGAGCTGCGACGGCGATCCCGACTGTCGCGACGGGGAGGACGAGGTGCCTGAGCTGTGCGGGACCCCCCGGCCTCCCCGCGCCTGTCCCCCCCTGCAGTTCCCCTGCGGGTCCGGCGAGTGCGTCCACAGGCGGTGGCGCTGCGACGGGACCCCCGACTGTCGCGACAGCTCCGACGAGGAGGGGTGTGGTGCGTGCAATGAATGGGAGGGACTGCGAGGGATGGGCTGGGAGGAGGGCACTGGAAGGGACTGGGAGGGACTGGGACGTTCGGGGGGGTCACTGCCCCGCTGACCCCCCCGCACCTCCACAGCTGCCCCCGCTACCTGTCCCCCCGGGCAGCTTCGCTGTCGCGACGGGCGCTGCATCCCCGGGGCCCGAGCCTGTGACGGGACCCCCGACTGTCGCGACGGCGACGACGAGGAGGAGTGTCCCGACGGTACGGGGAGGGCACGCTGGGGGGGAGGAGGTTGAGTAGGTCTGGCGGGGCTTGGCCGTATCTGAGGGGACTCAGAGGGGTTTGGTAGGGTCAGGGAGGGTCTGAGGGTTTTCTCGGGGTGTCTGGGGAGGTTTGAGGGGGTTTCAAGGAGGGTTTGAGTGAATTTGGAGGACTTGAGAAGGTCTGGGAGGGCTTGGGAGAGTTTTGGGGCAGCCCGGGGGTTTGGCAGGTGGTTGGGGGTATTTGAGGGGTTTTTGAGAGGATGTGGCGGAGGGAGGGAGGTCCCGGGAGGGTTTAAGAGACCTTGAGGAGGAGGTTTGGGGATTTTTCACGGGTATCTCGGTCTCTGACGCCTCCAGCCCCACCGTGTCCCCCCCCTCACCGGTTCCGCTGCCGCTCGGGCGAGTGTATTGCGATAGGGCAGGTCTGCGACGGGCAGCGCCACTGTCGCGACTGGTCGGATGAGCCACTCAAGGAGTGCGGTGAGGAGGGGCCCCAAAATCGCCCCGTGAGACCCCCCCAAAACCCCCTAATCCTTTCCCGTGACCTTCTAAACCTTGCCTCTAAGTAGCCCCAGATCCCCTGAGAACCCCAAATCTCCTCGAGCAGCCCGATCCCCCCAGGCCCCCTGCAATTCCCTGGAACCGCCCCGCCAAAAAAACCAAAAACCTTAACCCCCCTAAAATCCCCTGAAGACATCCTGAGACCCCGTGCCAAAACCTCCCTGAGCCCCCAATCCCTGCTTTTATCCCCTCCTCAGCTCCTCCTCCCCCGAACTTTGGGGGTCTCTGCCCCTGTCGGGGGGGATGTTTTGGGAAGTCTGACCCCCTCGTTGCCTCCCAGGGGTGAATGAGTGCCTGGCAGGGGGCGGGGGCTGCTCCCACGGCTGCCGGGACCTGCGTGTGGGCTTCGAGTGTCTGTGCCCTCCCGGCTTCGGCCTGGACCCCGACAACCGGACGTGCCATAGTGCGTGAGATCCCCAAAATACCTCAACCCCTCCCCGAAGCCCCTACCAAGGCAGCACAGGGGCAACCTGACACCCCCAAATCTGCCCTGGGGGAGTGTTGGAGTCCCCAAGAGGGAAATGAGGAGTTCTTGAAGAAGTTTTGGGGATATCCCAGGGAGTTGGGGGCCAGAAGGGGGGGTGGATCAGGGGCTCCCAAGGGATGTCAAGGGGAATTTGGAAGTTCAGAAGATTTGGGATTGTCAGGGGTTTGAGGGGCCATACGGGGATTTTGAGCGATTCCGGGGGGCTCCCTGCGAGGAAGTGACCCTGGTGCAACCCCCAGGTCCCCCCGGGACCCTTCTGGTGAGCACCCGGCACCAGGTGCTGGCGCTGGGGGGCCCCAAACCCCAAATCCTGCGGGGCCCCCTTAAGCATGTGTCTGCACTGGACGTTGGCGTCGAGGGGAAGTCCCTGTTCTGGGGGGACCCCAGCGAGGGGCTCATCTACAGGTGAGGGCCTCCCCAATGACCCCTAATCCTCCCCTGTGACCCTCAATCCCTCCCAATGCACCCAAATCCCCTCATGGCTTCCCTGTTTTCCCCTCCCATGATCCCCCCAGTGCCTCCCACGTCCTATCAGGTGCCCCAATTCCCCCCCAGTCTCCCTCGACCCAAATCCCCAACTCCCCCCAGTAACCCCCTGGGACCCCCCTGTGTCCTCCCAATACCCCAGTTCCCTGCACTGACCCCGGTGCCCCCCAGAGCCCCCCTGGCCACAGGCCCAGCGGTGCCCCTGGGCATGGTCCCAGGCCCTGGGTCCCCGGCTGGGATTGCCCTGGACTGGATCCATTGGCTCCTGTACTGGACCGAGCCCGGCTCTGGCCGCGTGGCTGTCGGGGACCCCTCAGGGACGCGCCACCGGACCCTGCATCAGGACCCCCGCACACGGCCCTGGGCAGTGGTCGTGGACCCCCTGAACGGGTATGGGAGGACACGGGGACATGGGGGCTGCAGGGGCGTGTGGGAGGCACAGGGGGATGTGGGGACATGGGGGGGATGACAATTAGGGGGGACAGGGGGACTTGGGGCAGTGACAATGGCACAGAATGGGATGGATGGGGGCTGTGGGGGCGCATGGGGTTGACAGGAGATGCTGGTGGCGCTGGTGACACCAGTGTCCCCCAGGTACCTGTACTGGTCAGACTGGGGGTCTCGCCCCCACATCGCCCAAGGGGCCCAGGATGGGGCCCCTCCCAAGCCCCTGGTGACTGAGGACGTGGAGCGGCCTCAGGGGCTGGCCCTAGGTGAGGGTCCCACACCTGTCCCCAGCCCCATCCCCATGTTCTCCAGACCCTGCTGACCCCCTCAGGTCCCCTGCACACCTCCCTGGCCTTCCAGTGCCTGCACTGGGTGTTCCACCAGACCCCCCAATGCCCCCCTGACCCACCTGTGCCCCCCAGACCAGTCGTCCCAGCGCCTGTACTGGACCGACAGCCACCTCCACACTGTGTCCAGCGTGGCCCTGGATGGGAGTGGCCGCCGGATGCACCTTAGGGACCCCCAGCACCTGGCGCAGCCCCTCGGCCTCGCCGTCTTCCAGGTGAGGCACTCCCAGTGTCCCCCCACAGCCCCTCCTGTCCCCTTCCCCCCTGGCATTCCT
>VWYI01047943.1:62407-72452 GCA_013399455.1 Anthoscopus minutus
GAGCTTGGAAGGCTCTAAAAACTCCTTGTGGGTTTGGGCAGTCCTGGGGGACTCCAGGGCTTCAGGGGGGAGCTCTGGGGGGTGTCAGGGGGTCCTGGGGGTACCCGCAGGGTGCACGGCGATGGCGCAGGCCACGAGGGAGAAGCTGGTGTTGAGCAGCACGACATGGTCCTTCCGCAGCTGGAACGCCGGCTGGAAGGTGGGGAAGGGATACACCACCTGGAACTTGGTGTGCAGCAGGAAGCCATGGCGCAGGCAGGCGGGGGACGCCTCACCTGAGATGGGGGGCATGGGGGGGGTCAAGCGGGACACCCCAGATTGGAGAATCCCTCAACATCCCCCCCAGAAAAGCCCCAACTCGCTCTCAGCACGGGAGCTGCTGGGCTGGGGCTGGCCCTGGGGCTCACCGGCAGGCGCAGCGGCCCGGCGGCAGGCAGGGCAGTGCCGTGGCGGGGGCACGGCCACAGCACTCACGTAGATGTCCCGGTGGTTCTCATCACTCATCAGCATCATGTTCACCTGCAGCCCCGGTGCCGAGCGTGTGCTGGGGGCACGGGGGGGACAGCGGCGTCACCAGGGTCCAAGCAGGGACACCAGAGGGGTCCCAGGGTGCCACCCACTTGAAGCCGAAGACGATGACCTTGTCACTGTCCCCCGGCCACTCGCACACGGTCAGGTAAAGGTCGCTGTAAATCTCCTCATCCTGAAAGAGCCGCACCTGGCGCACCTAGGAGGGACCCTTAGTGGGCAGGGGGTCCCCAGGGGCATCCCCGGGATCCCTGGGTGTCCTGGGCTGTCCCTACCAGGCGCAGCTTGCTGTGCACGTTGAACTCCCACCAGTACAGGTGGTACAGGTAGAAGGAGAAGTCATCGTCCCCAGAGCTGCTGGTGTAGGACAGGACGTAACGGCCACACTTGGAGAAGCCCAGGAAGATATGGCTGGGGGGACACAAGGGGACACGTGGGGACACGAAGAGGGGGCCAGGGTGATGAAAAGGGGATACACAGAAGGTGGGGACAGTAGACATGGCAGGTGGGGACATGGGAATTTGGGGAACACACACAATAGGGATCACCCCAGGGTCCCGGCAGAGTTGGGGTACCCCCGTGTTTCCCCAAGGCCGGGGTCCTCCCCTCACCCCGCCCACAGAAATTCCTCGTCCACGATGCTCTTGAGGGTGACGCAGACGCGCGGCGGAAGCTTCCGGAACAGCCGGGGGGAGAGCTGCCCACTGAGCTGGGGGGCACGGGGTGGTCAGGGACCCGCCAACACTCCCCACAGGTTGGGGGGAGTTGAGCTGGGGGGGCACGGGAGGGTCAGGGACCCCTCTAACCCTCCCCACAGACCCTCATAGCTGGGAGGACCTGCCCACCGAGCTGGGGTGGCACGGAGGGGACAGAGACCCCCGAACCCCCAAAATCTCCCAACACTCCCCAAAAGCCAGGGCAGAGCTGAGCTGGGGGGCACTGGCGGGTCAGGGACCCCCGAAAACCCCAATACCCCACATAGCCGGGGAGAGCTGCCCCCTGAGCTGGGGGCGTACGGGGAGGTCCCACACGGCCCTCCGCAGTCCCTCAGCCCGTGATCTCCAATCCCTCAGAGAACATCCCCCCAGGACCAGGGTTCCCCCTGCNGCAGGGCCTCCTCAGAGTCCCTCCTTCCTCCCGCAGTGCCCCCACCATGTCCGAGATTAGAGTCCCCTCAGCCGCCCCAATCCCTCCCTCAGGGTCCCCTCACAGAGACCTCCCTCCCGTCCCACCTCAGGGCCCCCTCAGAATCCCCTCCCTCAGTCCCCTACTGTCCCCTCAGCATCCCTCGCTCACCCGGACGCGGTCGAGCTGCCTCACGAGGTGCTCGCGGCGGCCTCGCGGTGCGGCTCCGGGCCCAGCGCCCCCCGCGGCCCCCCGTTTCCCCCCGGAGCCGCCCCGCTCCGGTTTCGAGCTCGGCGCCATTTTCCCAGACCGGCCGCTTCCGGTGCGCCGCACGCCGCCGCCGCCCCGCCTACAGAGGGCTCCCAGTGGCCACTAACGTGCCACCCGCGCATCTGATTGGCTGGATCGCCCGTCTATCACCAGCGCGCTCCGCCCCCAGGCAGCAATACGGCCAATGGGAATCCGGCGGCCGCAATACGATTGGCTGATGCCTGCACCCGTCCGTTCTGGCGGGGTTGTCATGGACACGAGGCGTCGGCGAAGGCGGTCCCGGGGAGTGGGCGGTGCCAACTTGATTGACAAGTTGCGCACGCGACGCGAATGAAGCGCATCGAGAGTCACCAAAATCTGCGGTTTCCTTCTTAAAAACTTTATCATTTGTGAGAGCGCCCGGAACAGCCCCTCCCCTACAGGCACTTGGGGGGGATCCGCTTTGGTAGGGGGGACACAGGGGATGGGGAAAAAGTGCTTGGAGGGGCACGCGGACCCGGGTAGGGAGGAGTCAGTGTCACCCTAGTATGAGAGGACGGGGGAGTCGGTGCCACTTTGTCACCTGGGGGGTAGTTCAGTGTCACCATAGAATTGGGTCATTGTTACCCTGTCATTGGGGGGACCAGTGTCACCCCGGGAGAAAGGAGGGGGATGTAGCAGCTCTGATCCCTGTGACTGTCACAGTGGGCATGAGGGGGCTGTTCCCAGAGCCCCCCAAAGCAGGCGGAGGGGTCCTCTGAGCCTCCCCAAAACCCCACATGGTGCCAGCCCCGGGAGCCAGGGTGGGATTCATCCACGGAGCTTTTGGAGCTGGAAGAGAAGAGGGCAGTAAGGGAAGGATGGAGGGGGTGGGGGGGGGCAGAGGACCCCAAAATTCCACCCCCTCGGGGTCCTCACCTCACTCTCCACCAGGTTTCGCTTGTACAGAGCCTCCTTGGCTGCCTCCTGTTGGGGGGGAATCAGGAGGGGCCCCAAAACAGCCCCCACAGGGGAGGCACCAGGGTTGGGGGACAGCAGGAATTAGAGGGGGGTGAAGGTTGAGGGCACACCAGGAGTTTGGGGGGTCACATCAGGAATTTCGGGGGGCAACAGGAATTGGGTGGGACAGAAATTGTGAGTGCACCAAGAATTGAGGGGGGTCACCAGAGTTGAGGGTCTCCAGGGTTTGGGGGAGTCCAGGATTTTGAGGGGGCACCAGGATTTGGGAGGACTGAGGAGGGTTTGGAGTGGCACTAGAAATTTGGGGCACATTAGGTTTGGGGTGCAGCAGGACTTGTGGGGGATCTGCAGGAAGGGTTGGGGGTGCAGCAGGAATTTAGGGGGCACCAGGAATTGGGAGGTCCCAAGGTTTGGGGGATAGTCCAGGATTTCTGGGGTGGGACACCAGGATTTGGGAGTGTGTAGGAGGGTCTGGGGGTGTCCCCCAGGCTCAGGGTTCCCGGGCTCGGATCTCACCCGTTCTCCCTGGGTGCCGAGGCGCCGCGCCGCTTCCGTATAGAGCTGGAGATGCCGCTCCAGGTGCTCCGCGTACTCTGGAAGCAGGAAAAACCGGGATACACTGGGACAACACACCCTGGTATAACACACCGGGATACACCGGAGAAAACCAAGATAAACAAGGGCTTTGGGGTTCAGGGAAGCCCAAGCTCCCTCTCACCCATGCGGAAGTGGGGGTCTCCCCCCTGCAGCCGCGCCCGCAGCCCCTGGATGCGCCGGAGCAGATCCTGGTGCTGCTGCCGCAGCTCGGGGGGCACCGGGCGCCCGGCGCGGCCGAACGGCACCATCTGTGCGGGCGTGACAAACGGGGAGGGGGTCAGGGACATCCCCGGGAGCTCCCCGGGCTTCCCTGCTCCCCCAAAGTGCCATCACCGCTCCCTCACCTTCCGCTCCAGCCGCTCCCGGTCAAACAGCAGCAGGTTGAGGCTCGGGAATGTCGGGGTGGATCTGGGAAGAGCAATCGGGAGGTGGGACGTGACAAAAAGTGGGGGGAGACTCCTGAAAAATCCAGAGTGGCCTCGGGACGTTGGAGGAGGGGAATGGGGGTCCCAGGGATCCCTGAGAAGTTCCAGAGCTTGCCACCCCCAATTCCCAGCCACATTTCCATCCCAATTCGTCCCCCCTAATGATGATCTCCCCCTGGAATTCCCAGTGTTCCCCATTCCCAATCCTCCCCTACCCCTCACCTGTTGTTCCTGTCCTTCAGAGCCAGTTTGGGAGCAGCGACCTGAGCAGGAGCTTTGGGTTATCCCAGGTTGATCCCCGCGGGGCGATCCCATGGGGTCCTGGTGGGCTCCCCGCACTCACCGTGGCCTCGGCTCGGGGCTCCAGCACCAGCCAGCGCTCGCAGCGCGGCTCCAGCTGCCGCTGCGTGCCCAGGGGCTCCCGGATCCGCACCCAAACCTCCAGCCGCCCACCCGTCCGCCGGCGCCCGTCCAGCAGCTGCAGACACCGGGAACGCCAGAGCAGTGGGCATGGTGGGAGCAGCAATGAGGGGGAACGGTGGGAGTGCTGGGGGTTGGGAACGTGCTGGGGAAAGCGCTGGGAGCAGGAATGAGCTGCCATGGGAATGCTCGGAAGCACTGGGAGCGAGACACGGGCACCACCGGCAAGCGCCGGGGTGGAGGAAGAGGCACATCTAGGAACATCAGGAAGCCCTGGGATCGGGAATACCAGGGAAGCTGGAAGTGTCCCCCCTCACCTCCAGCTGCTCCCGGAGTTCGCAGGCCCCTTCCAGCCCCTCGAGCCGCAGCTGCGCCGAGCCCAGAGCCCGCTCCGGCCGGAACAGCCCCCTGCAGATCAGACCAAGGGGTCGGGATCGCCTGGATCCAACCACGATCCCAACAGTAGGGAGGTTATGAAACCCTGCCCCATGAACATCCGGCAGAAATAGGGAATTGCTGCACCTTTCACACCCTCTGGCACCTCTTTACTCATAAATCCACATACACGTGGATTTTCCAGCTCATGTTCTATGTTTTCTATGCTCTTCTCTGCATCTTCTCTTTCCTGTGCTATTTTATGTTTTCTGTGTTATTTTCCATATTTTCTGTATTTCCCATTGTATTTTTCACAATTCCTGTGCCGCTTTCCCTGTTTTCTGTACTTTCCACATTTCCTGTGCCACTTTTCCTATTCTCTGCATCTTCCACATTTTCCATGTCATTTCCCCAGCTACTTCCTACATTTCCTGTATATCCTACATGGTTTTTCCGTGAGGTTTCCCATGTTATTCCCTCCTCCCTCTCCCCAAATTCCCCCCCTACCCTTTCTGGGTCACCTCGAACTTGATCCCGCGGGAGCTCAGGAGCCTCCGCAGCCCCCGGTGCCCCCGCAGCAGCCGCAGCCGGAACCGTGCCCGGAATTCTAGAGTAGGGGCAGGAGAGTCAATGACAACCCCTGGGGACATCCCAGCCCCAGAGATGCCCCCTACGCCCGCCCTGATTCCAAGGATTTACCAGGACAATCTGTGTTTTTGACGACATTGGTCTTGTCCCGCTGTGCCTCCTCCTGCAGGGGGGAGTCAGGGACTATAGGGTGTGTCCCAGGGGACCCGAGTGGGTCACGGCAGGGGGGACACGGGGGGGGTGACCGGAGGGGTGACCGGGCCTCCACTCACCGCACTGGGGTGGGGGAACTCGAAGCGCACAAAGGTGTCCAGGTCACCAGGGACCACACCTGGCGGAACACGGTGGGTGGGTGTGGACACAGGGCATCAGCAGCCACACCTGCCCTAGGCCCTGCTCCCAGCTCCTTGTTCCCGACTCCCCATTCCCAGTTCCCCCAGTCCCTCACCTGGGGGCACTGGGAGGCCGATCCCTCTCTCAATTCCCAGCTCCAGGTCACTGCTGCTCAGCTCTGGGAACATCCTACAGGGGAGGGGAGGGGGAAGAACCTGTCAGACGTCCCCCAGATTAAACCCCCCCACCCAGGTGTGCCTCCTCACATGTTCCCCCAACCTTTGTCCACCCAGATGTGCCCCTACCCCAGATACACCCCACACCTTTCCCTCCCAGGTGAGGCCCCCCTCACTTGATGACACTGAAGGTTCTCTGCTCGTAGCGGGGCTTTGGGGGTGGCCCCCCGCGGTTGTGCTCCCTCCGCAGCGTCTCCATGTGCTGCCGGCATTCCTCGGCCAGCGCCTCACACCTAGGGGGACACACCTGGACAGGTGAGCACCCCCACCCCGGCATCGGGACTCCCCTCCCCTTGGGATCAGCCTCCTCTTCTTCAAAGGAGGAAGATCCTATCTCCCCCCTCCCCAGACCTCACCTGGTGGTCTCGGAGATGTTCCCCATGTGAGCGAATTGTCGGGAATAGGTGAGACACATCTAGGGGAGCAACAGGAATGGGGGGACGGGGAGGAGGAGGGACAAGAAGTGGAAAAGGAGGAAGAGAAGGATGTTTCCCGCATTCATCTAATATCCTGGAGCCCTCCTTCTTTGGGGTGCTCCAGTCTCCTCAGTTCTTGGAGAGACTCCCCCAGTTTTTCGGATACTACCGTTTTTTGGGGTTGCCTCCCCTTTTTTGCTGGTCTCCCATATTTTGGGGTTTCACTCCCACCTGGTGCTGCCTCCGCAAGGCTCCTGCCAGCTGCAAGAAGGTCTTGGCGGCCTCAGGGGACATCGGGACGCCCCGGCCTGGCCCCAGCTCGAACTCAGCCCCATCCAGGGGCACCTCTGGGACCTGTGGCGTTGGTTTGAGATCCCATGGGATCCAAGGAGCGAGATCCCTGAGAGGACAGGATCTGGGATGGGATCCTTGGCCAGACACATAGATGGGCCCCTCACCTGGGCGATGTCCACAGGCAGACCCCCGCGGGCGGCCCCGATGAGCCCCTCGATGCCCTTGGCCCGGCGCAGCAGCAGCTTGGCCCCCTCCAGGTCGTTGCAGCGCTTCGCCCGCAGCGCGGCCTGCACCAGCTGCCTCCGCCGCAGTTCCAGGAAGTCCAGCTGCTGCTGGGCTGTGGGCACAGGGGTCAGGGGGCTCCTCTCAGCCCGCCAGCCCTGCCCCCAGCCCCTCCTGTACCTTTTCCAGCAGATTTGGGAGCTGGCTGGGAATTCCGGGGGGGCAGCGGCTGTTTGGGAGGGGCCACGGGGGGAGCGCTGGGCTGGACCTGGAGCCATAGGATGATGATGTTGGTAAGAATCACTGGGAATGTCCCACTCAGGGTCCTGCTCCCCCAAAATTCCCTGGACCCCAAAATCCCACCTTGGCCACCTTGGTGCTCCCCTCTTCCTCTTCCCCTTCCTCTTCCTCCTGCTCTGGCCCCGTCAGCCTCAAAGCAGCCTCCAGCATCCCAGAAATGCTCGGCTCTGACTGGATCTCTGCGCCCTCGATTGGGGGGAAGCCTGGAAAAGGGGGGAATCTTGGTGGGAATGGGAGCTTCCTGCCCCATTGTCCCCTGCCATGGCTTAGGAAACAGGAACGCACCTGGGGGAACCGGCAGCTCCGAGAGATCCACAGCTTTGCCAGCGCTGTGAGCACAGATGGCAGCCTGGTATTGCTGGGGGAGGACACGGGCGTCAGGAGGCACCCAAAGTGGGACTGGGAGCACTGGGGCCAGATTGAGATCACCCGCAGAGGGGAACTAGTGTCATTGTGGGGAGACTGGGAGCATGATCGTCATGGTGGCACCAGAATGACTGCACCCACATCAGGACTGTGCTCCCCCCAGGGCAGGAGTGGGATCACTGTTCTGGGATTGGGATCGCTGTTCTGGCTCTGGGATTGCTGTTCTGGCATGCAGCTCTCCCACCTTGACGATCCTCTCGTGCATCCGTGCCTTCCTTGCGTCCCCACTGTCCTTGGCCTGGGCCGCGGCCATCCGGTACCGCTCCATGCGTTGCTCCAGCGCCTCCCGTATATCCCGTGGTACCCGGGGTGCCTCTGGAGTGGGAAAAACAGGAAAATGCCAAGTCCTCCTTTCCCTCCCCATCTACTCCCCCTCCCCAGGGAGTGACCAGAGCTCACCTGCAGCAGGAGTGGCTGGGCTAGCGTCCAGTGGATCCCTCACTGGCGAATCCCTTGGGAGCAGAGCCTTCAGCTCCTCTGGCTGTGGATCTGCAGGAAAGGAGCAGCCAGATCCCACCAGGACTTGCCAGACCCCCAAAACTGAGGTTCAAACTCTTTCCATTAGGATCAGGGTCTCACCGGGAGCTGGTGGAACACGGCCTTGCCCCAGCACCTCCAGCTGTGCCTCCAGCCTCTGGAAAACCACAAGATATTGGGAATTCTGGCACAGCAGTTGGGCCCAGAAACAGAGGGATCTGGGGGGATTCTGGGAATCCTGGGCATACCTTGGCCGCTCGGAAGTGCTCGAGGGCTGAGGCCATGTCCCCACGGTGTTTGGCTGCCAATGCTTCCTTCTGCAGCTCCTGGAGCCGCACCCGGAGCGCTGGCACCGAGCCGGGATCCAGGCAGGGATCTGGGGCTGGGGGGGGCTCTGGAGGGGCAGTGGGCTGCACTGGGAGCTCAGGGCTCATGGGGGGCGGAGGCCCAGGGGCTCCCCCGCCCTTCCCCAGAGCCACCGGGGGTGGAATGTCGGCCTCGTTGATCCTCTTCCCGCTCCGGACGGACTCCAGCATCTGCTCCAGGGTCTAGGGGCAAAGGGGAATGGGGGAAACAGTGAAAATCTGGAGGAATGGGGTGAAATGGGGGCAGAGTTGGGAAGAATGGGGTGAAACAGAGATCTGCAATCAGAAAATAGGGTAAGGCAGGGCTCAGAATTGAGGATGAGGAACTGAGAAAAGAGAATTGATAGAATGGGACAAGTAAGTGAGTGGAATGAAATGGAGTTTCATTGGAATTAAACTAGTCAGGAGTGGGAAAAGTGAGATAAAACTGGTCTCAGAACTGGAAAAAACAGGACAGACTCAGGCAAAACTGGTTAAAATAGGGTTCAGAATTGTGACAAGCTGCTCCATACTGGTAAAAGCAGCAGGAACCCAAGGTTATTCCAAGGCTTTTAAGGGCAGACAGACCGGATTTGGCCAGAGCAGCCAAAGCCCCAATTTCAGGGGTTGGAATCACCTTGAGGCCACGCTGGAGGCGCCGGAGCCGGGCCCCGTTCCCGTTCTCCCCCGTGGCATTCCTGAGGGCCACCCGGTACAGCTCTGTACGCTCCGCCAGCTCCGTCAGCAGTGCCCTGGCATCCGCAGGCTCCTGTGGGAACACCGGATCACCGGGATCCCCCGCTGGGATCAACCCTGGGGCCAGGGCTCGCATCACCCAGACGGTACCTGTGGGGTCTCCACAGCAGCTGCACTCCCAGACCCTTTCTCCAGCACCTCCTGCAGCTCTGCCTGCTCAGGGATCCTGGGAATCAGCCCTTGCTTGGGGCAGGGATCCCCTTTCCCGGGCTCAGGAGCACCCTTGTTTCCCACTCACCAGCAGCTCCTCCTCGTTATCCAGATCCTCCTCTTCCTCTTCCTCTGGGGCATCCTGGAGGCAGAGCTGGGCCATGGCCTCGACTGCTGCCAGAGCTGGGGGCAATGGGGGAGTCACAAACCCATCTGGGGGAAGTCAGTCCCCATTCAAGGGGATCCAGGCAAGGGGAGGGGGATTTACCCTGCTGGGGGGGCGAGGGCAGTCCTCCCCCCTCTGGTGCCTCCTGGCCCCCCAGCAGCAGCAGCAGCTCAGCCTCCAGCGCCGCGTCTCCATCACCGCCGGCATCCCCTGGGCTCTCCCCCGCGCCCGGATCTGCCAGGAGCCCCATCTGAGGGGGGACAACAGTGCTGAGGGGGGAGCGAGGGGATCTCGGGATCCGGAGAAGGGGATCGCCCCCCGGATCTAGAGCAGGAGACTCCCGAATGTGGTGGAGTGGAAGGGAGATTTCCATGAGCCCATGGAGGGACGGACGGGACACCTCTGGGATCCAGAGCAGGAGGTCCCAGGGGTCACACGCACCTGCCTGGCCATGGCGGTCCCCCGGCCCGGCACCCTCTTCGCTCGGCTCATGGCTCCGTGTCCCGCCGGGCCGAGCTGGGGGCGAACATGGGGGAACCCCGGCCGTGAGCTGAGCCCCCGCCCTTCCCGCCCTCCCGCGAGTCCCTGTGAGCCCCCTTTAATGCCCCAACCCGCCTCAGAGCCCCCCAGAAGATCTCAGTGCCCCTCGCTCCTCACA
>VWYI01047944.1:0-52752 GCA_013399455.1 Anthoscopus minutus
TTTTAGAGGTTGCTGTGGCAATTTTGGGGTGATTTTGTTGGTTTTTGAGAGTGCCCATGCAAATTTTCAAGTCATTTTGAAGGTTGTGTGTGGTTTTGCAGGTTTTATGAGGGCTCTTGGGGCTATTTTGGAGCTTTATGGTGGCAGTGAATGCGATTTTGCGGGTTTTTGATATGAGTTTGGATGGTTTGGGGGTGATTTTGAGGTGATATTTAGGGTTTTATGGAGTTTTTGCAGAGACCGAATCCCATTCTGTGGGTTTTGGGCTGATTTTTGAGTAAATTGGGGGCGATTTTACATGACTTGGGCATTTCTTGAGAGTGCCAAACTTGATTTTGGGTGATTTTAAGGGTTTGGGGGAGATATAGAGGGGTATTGGAGGTGTCAAATGGATTTAGAGCTGCTTTTAGGAGTTTTTTAGGGTTTTGGGGTGATTTTGAGAATTTGAAGGTTGTCCAAACCGATTTAGATCAGATTTTGTGTGATTTTGAGTGTTTTGGGTCAATTTTGAAGGTTTTGGGGAGATTTGGCAGCTTTTGGGGTTATTTTGGTGTATTTTGGTGGTGCCGTATCCGATTCTGGAGAGTTTTGGGATGGTTTTTGAGGTTTTTGTGGCAATATTGGGGTGCATTTGGGTGTGATTTGAGCTGTCAAAGATGTTTTTGGGGTGATTTAGGGGTTTCTCTGAGAGTTCTGCTGCAATTTTGAGAGTTTTGGGAATGGAAAATCAGAGTTTGGGCTGATTTTGCAGTGATTTTTGACAGTTTTGTGGTGGTTTTGAGGTGAATTTGGGGGCACCTAAGCTGACTTTGGGGTTTTTGGGTTGATTTGAGGGTGATTGTTGCAGGTGACTTTGGGGGTTTTCAGTGTGGGTTTTCGGTGTTGATTTTGAGTCAATTTTTGGGGTTCCAATGCCGATTTTGAGGCAATTTGGGGTGATTTTGGGAGTTTGGGGGCAATTTTGAAAGTTATGGGGAAGTTTGGGGAATTTTTGGATTTTGCAATGTCCTGCTGGGAATTTTGGGTGTGATTTTAGAGGTTGCTGTGGTGATATTGGAGTAATTTTGTTTGTTTTTGAGGGTGCCATAGGAAATTTTCAAGTGATTTTAAAGTTTTTGGGGCCTTTAAGTTGTATTTTGAAGCTTTTTGATGGCGCTGAATGTGATTTTGGGGGTTTTAGAGTGAGTTTTGATGTTTCTGTTGTAGTTTTGGGGTGAATTTTGATAGTTTTGGTGCCATTCTGCAGGTATTGGGGAGTTTTTGTAGAGACCAATTCCCATTCTTTGGGTTATGGGTCAATTTTCAAGTAATTTGGGGCGATTTTAAATAACTTTGGGGCTCCTTGAGAGTGCCAAATTTGATTTTTGATGATTTTGAGTGTTTGGGGGAGATTTTGAGGGGGAATTGCAGGTGTCAAATTGGATTCAGAGCTGCTCTTGGGCGATTTTTAGGGGTTTGGGGTGATTTTGAGAATTTTGAGGTTGGGCAATCTGATTTAGATCTGATTTTGTGTGATTTTGAGGGTATAGGGGTGATTTTTAGTGTTTTGGGTCAATTTTGAAGGTTTTGGGGAGATTTGGAAGCTTTTGGGGGTATTTTGGAGCTTTTTTGAGTGGTGCTGAATCCGATTCTGGAGAGTTTTGGGATGGTTTTTGAAGTTTTTGTGGCAATATTGGGGTGCATTTGAGGCTGCCTAGGTCTGCCCAATTTGGATTTGGGGTGATTTTGGGGTGTTTCTGAGAGTTTTGTTGCAATGTTGAGAGTTTTGGGAATGGCAAATCAGATTTTGGGCTGGTTTTGCATAGATTTTTGAGGGCTTTTGGGCTGAATTTGGGAGTGCCAAAGCTGACTGTGGGCTGATTTCAGGTTGGTTTTTGGGGTTTTGCATTGATTTGATGGTGATTGTTGCAGGCAACTTTGGGAGATTTCAGTGTGGGTTTTTGATGCTGATCTTCTGTCGATTTTGGGGGTGCCAAAGCTGGTTTTGAGGTGGTTTGGGGCAATTTTGATTGTTTGGGGGCAAGTTTGAAGGTTATGGGGCATTTTAGGGGATTTTTTGATTTCTCAATCTCCTTCTGGGGATTTTGGATGTGATTTCAGATGTTTCTGTGGTAATTTTGGGGTGATTTTGTAGGTTTTGGGGTGACGAAGAGGATTTTGGAGTGATTTTGAAGGTTGTGTGTGGTTTTGCAGGTTTTGAGGGCTTTTGAGGCTATTTTAGAGCATTTATGATGGCACTGAATGGGATTTGGGTGGTTTTTTAGGTGAGTTTTGATGTTTTTCATCAATTTTGGGGTGAATTTTGATGTTTTATGAGAGTTTTTGTAGATACCGAATCCTATTCTCTGGGTTTTGGGCCAATTTTCGAGTATTTTGGGACAATTTTAGATGACTTCGGGCTTCTTGAGAGTGCCCAATTTGATTTTGTGTGATTTTGAATGTTTGGAGGAGATTTTGAGGGGTATTGGGGGTGTCAAATTGGATTTAGAGCTGCTCTTAGATTTTTAGGATTTTATTGTAATCTTGAGAATTTGGAGGGTGTCCAAACAGCTTTAGATCCAATATTGTGTGATTTTGAGGGTTTGGGGGCAATTTTGAAGGTTTTGGGGAGATTTGGCAGGTTCTGGGGGCTTTTGGGGCTATTTTACAGCTTTTTTTGATGGCACTGAATAGGACTGGGATGGTTTTTGAGGTGAGTTTTGATGTTTTTTGTCGATTTTGGGGTGAATTTTCATGGTTTTGGGGAGTTTTTGTGGAGACCGAATCCCAGTCTGTGGGTTTTGGTCTGATTTTCGAGTAATTTGGTAATTTAGGTGACGTGGGGCCTTCTTGAGAGTGCCCAGTTCTATTTTTATTGATTTTGACACGCAATTCAGCATTACTGCTTTGCCAGGTGTCTGTTTCACACACGCGCTGCGTCTTGGGCACGCTTTTTCCTCAGCTCCAGCTGCAGACACTCCTGCTGCTTGGAACAATGCAAGTGCTTCGTGCAGCAGTGGTGCAGTGCAAGAAGGCTGCAGAGAAGCACTGTCACTGCACAAGTGCTTCTGTGTCCAAGACTCGAGACAGCAGCACAGTGTGGGCAACAACAAGCACACACAGAAAAGATGCTTTTTCCTGGCCCATTTTGCTGTGCCGCACGCTTTTGCACAGCTTTACTGCTTGCCAAGCTCCAATGGGAGCAGGCATCCATCCTGCTGAGAGCCGCAGCGCAGAGAGCACAGGCATCTGAGAGCAAATGGCACGTTGTGCAGGAAAGAGCTGTGCCGCTTGAAAGTGCTGCAAATGCACATTGGCACAGAATGCAGAGGCATGGTGCTGACCGCAGTGTTGTTGTGAGGCAGTTTCAGCGTGCGCCAAGCAGTGGAAAAGCTTTCCGCTTGCATTCACAGCAAGAGACGCAGTAGCNCTGTGCAAGCATTTCAGCCAGTGCTTGCATGTGCTGCTACCTACTTCTTGGAAAACACTTCCTAGAGCTTTTTTGCTGCGAGAGAAGCTGCTGCTAGTGTCCCAGAGAATTGGGAGAGGCAAGAATGAGACACCAGCTTTTTGCGACTAGGGGAGTGCAGAGCTGCAGTGCCGTGCACTGTTTCAAGGCTGTTTGTAGACAGATGCACAAGAAGAATGACTATGGAGAATATTCCTGATGTGCACACAATACCATGTAGCTTAAGCTGTGCCAGAACAAAAAAAATGCGGCAGGAAACTTCATGACATTGGGTGAAGTCCCAGTAATTTAATCAAATGGGTAATTAAATTATTTAAATTGTTCATTTAACATACCTGGCAACAACAAAAAGCAAACACTGATCCTATTTCAGTCTTGCTGGGGACCAAATGAAACAAGTTACCATTTTAAGAGACTGGGAGTTAGAACTCAGATTAAGAATGTGATTCTAGTCCAAAGAAAGATCAACATTGTCAGAGGTCAGAAGGCAGCATAGGAGCCAAATATTTACTTCAGTAACAAATACACTCTTTAGCGCCTGTTGGAAGTGGCAGTCGCAACCTACAACCTCACAACCAATCCAGGATGTATGTTAACACCTGCAGAGGGGCTTCCCAAACTGCACCCTCACACATGGCACGCGATACCGCCAATCACCTGCAGTTCTGCTTCCAATCCATCAGGTTCACTTGAAAGCCTCAAGGGGAATTAACTATTGGGATGTCATTCATCACTTTGCTGAGAACCATTTTTTCTCCAGGACAGCTTGTCATACCAAACAACCCACACAAAATACAATTAAATAGTGTCACTGCTAGACAGATTAAAATTGCAGTTCAATAGTGGAACTTGCTGAGCAACTTCATAAATTAAGTATGTTCTGGCAGAGCTTCTGTGGAAGGGTATTAGCAGTGATCCAAACACCAGGACCTAGCTAACTGCATGGGTAAAATCTGAGCTCTGTTAGAGCCAATAGCAAAACTCCCAGGCACTTACACAGAGACAGAATTTTAATTTTTCATGTCAGGCGCAAAATGTTGCTATGGCTTTGGGCAAACTCCACTAAATCGGCCTCCCTAGTTAAAAAATGTGGACCACTAAGCACTGCTTTTAGAGAGACAGACTGTGGAGGACACACAGATGTGGCCCATGCAGCAAAGGGCAAGTGTTATCAATCAATGCAATTTAAGTAGCAAACAGGCTACTTAAGCAACTCACCACCAGAGAAATACTCCATTGATACAAAACTAGGCTTGCAGTTCCAGCCAGGAAAATTAATTTCTTGCCCTGTGGTGACCTGGTAAAAGTGTCTTCTTTAGGAATTCCATGCACAGAAGACTGGCTGAAGCTCTGCTGCAGATGATTATCTTCACTAGTTTGATATTTTGAGAATTGTGTTCTGTTAAGAACATAACATCAGTTATGTTCTTTCATAGGCAATGTGTGTATATGAACAGTTGCCATCACGAGTCAGAGATTAACAAACACACTGCTACACAAATGCACATATTAACTCTGGATAACACACACATTTGTTTAAAATTAATTCTCGAGTGTTCTTGCAAAGAAGTTTTATGGCTGTATGAAAATCAGCTATAAAATGACATTTGGCTCCTGGGTAGGTAGCATGTTACATTTTTTTTAAGAAATATTACTCTTTCCATATAAATGCACAACAGATGTAACATTTGACCTAAGCAATAAGATTTATTACTGTTTTTAAAGCAAATTCAGCACAGCTTAAGAGAACACTGTAAAGAATTCTTTAAGCTAGGAAGAGGTTCTTGTCACCACTGCATGCTTTGCATTTGTCAATTCTTGCTCTCAAAGCCAACTCAGAGTTTAGTATTTCAAACTTTTTACAAAGGTGATGACCCTGCAATTCAATCTGCTAATGTAGCACATAGCAGGCTCCTTCCAGTCACAGCAGTCCTGGGCTCATCTCTTTGCTTTTAGTATCAAAAGAAATGTGCATGGCCTCTTTGGTCTCTTTTTGAGCCAAAACATTTCATGTGATTTATGTTAGGCATCATTCCAACAGCACATGCAATCAAAATCAAGTGTCACACATTGTTTGGCAATGAAAAATAAACATTACAGCTGTGATCAAAGAACGTGTCTTGCTTATATCATCTTATATTAATTTCTTTACCTCCATGCACTTTTGTATAAGTATTTACGGCTTCATTTTTTCTTCAGAAGCCAGAGTTCTTCTGTTTCCTAAAAATAACCTGCTTATACATAATCTTCTAAGCACTGTTCTTCCTTTTGTTAAGTTCATTTTCAAGATCTCTGTGCATGAAAAGTGGTAAAAGATGGATACGTGCAACTTCACTAACAAACATGTTGAAAATACCTAAAGATGAGAAACAATTCCTAGATAAACATCTCCAATGGTAAACAGTTTTGTAAGAAATGAATAGTCCTCTATGTTATGCAGTAATTTTGCATTTTGTATAAGGGCACAAAACATGAAAATTAAAGCATACCTGAGAATAATATTAAAATCTCATTTCAAGAAATTTTTTGTTGCTCAACAGATTTAACTATCAAGTAATTTTACAGTTTTTGCATTTCACTCCATATAACGTAATCCAGATGGTCTAGCAGGCTGCCCCTGACCACCACTCTCTTGGGGAAATCCTGCAACTGACACTGTTGTATTCCTGTTAGAGGAATCCACATATCTCAAAGTTCAACTCCTACCCCACCATGAACAGAGCCAAACACAAACTGTGAACCTCTATACAGCCCGCAGAAAGAATTCTAGCATTAATATACCACTTCCACCTCATTTTTCTGTTATGAACAACTTGTAATCAAAATAATTTTCTGATGTCAAGTTTAAAGCAGCACACTAAATTTGGGGCTGCCCAAGTACATTCTCGTCCCAAAGGCAGGCATGGGACAAAGTTCTTGGATGCTCCTCTAGAAGACCTAGGCAACATTGGGAATGCTGCAGATGTCAGACTATATCAAAAGTATCCACTCAATTTAGATGGATCCTTTCCCAATTCATCACAACCACATATGCCTGCAGATTCTCTCTGAACTGGTGTTCCCCAAAACTCTTCTAGTCCAAGAGTAGTTCATCTGCCAGCTCCCTAGACAAAGAGCTACTTTCAGTAGCCCTTCAGGAGGTATGCTGATAATCTTTAAGAAAGATTGTAATCCCACTGTGTCTCATGTTGGTGATTGCACTTCAGTCAGGACAAGCAGTTTCCAAGACTTTTTTTAAAGGGATGCGTCTGATTTCTTCCAGAGAAAAATCACATTAAATGTTCACCTCTCATTAATGGCTGTCACTCAGGGTACTGCCATCCATACAGATGATGCATACTGTATTTGCAGTGAGTATCAGAAATAGATCCACAGGCCAGGAAAGTTTCTGCCTGCCTAGTGCCCAAGCACTACTTTAATTTTCTTTCACTCTACACTGGTTTTCCCTGATTGATTTTACAGAACTAGTAGCAGTGGAAGAAGTGTCCAAAGCAAGTAGCTCAGCCTGTTCACATATCCTCTTTATGATATGATTTTATGCTGAGACTTTCTGGTACCTGGAATGTCTGGCTTCCTTAAACACAATGGGAACATGCATCTCTACTGTATCCCACCCTCCCAGGTTAAAACCTGATATCCCAGAGAAAAGAATGCTATTTTCACTCCTCAGATCAAGAAGTTCATAGCCATGCCTGCTGTATGCTTTTCTGCAGTGAGGGAAAATCAATTCTCTGGCTACCTGCAGAGACAGACTCTTGGGACTTGAAGAGTGTCCTCAATCAGAGACAGAGATCCTCGAGGAACTGACCACCAAACTGCCAAATATTAACCAGAGACTGACTGGGGAATATTTCAGAATGAAGACTGGGTACTCCATTTTTGCCTATTCTTTGAGTAAATTCCAGTACAAGGTGTGGGGCTTTCAAAGTACCCATATTAAGAAGTAATCACAGAGAGACTCATCAAACCACAGGCACAAGTGAGGGGATTTTTTAAGTTCTGCATCATCTGGTTTGTCAAATGAGAGACTGTTCTACAGAGAGAAATGCAACTGATAAATTGCACTGCTTCAAGAAAAATTTTATAAAAACTGTTTAAGGTTTACCTTTTCGGGTATTTTGAAAACTCCCTGAAATATCCAATAACGCTGGCTGACAAAAGAAGAAAAGGAGGGAAGAAAAAGACAGAAAAGTACTCTGGAAACAGTACAGTTAATCATTCATGTTGTCTACAATTCCTTTGGCTCAAGATAATCTCAAGACAGACTCTGACTTTGTAGTAATAAAAAAAAAAATTCCTCTACTGTCCTACCATCTCTCCTCTACAATGTATGATGGAATCCAGAGTCACAAACTGCTCGTACTTCACAGGCAAAGGGCATGTCCTAAAGTAGAGCATTTCATGGCTCCCTGGTACCCCACAGGCAGCCTTTTCCCCTAAAGCAAGGAATCTCACAATATTTTGTGTGACATTCTTTAAACACTCCCAAAGCACATTCATTTCAGTCAGATTGTGCACATGTGGGTTTGGGGGGGATTGTTGAGGTTTGGGGTTTTTTAACCTTTTCCTCAGCTTGATATTCTACACTCTTCCTGGAGCTGGCCATTGTGATTAAAGATTCTGCTTTGTAATGAAAGGAAGCAATGTACTCCAATGCTGAAAGAAAGACAGCAAAAAGAGGCAGCCAAAACATGTGGTGATCCTTATTTTCCTTTCACAAGTGACAAAACAGCATATGCAGCTAACACACAGGCTCAGCTAATTTTATCTGGAAAAGCAGCTTATATAAGTTCACATTTGCTACGGTTATAACCTCCATAACACTGATTTCCTATGTAAAGTCACCATGGTGCCCACATGCATCATCACTTTGGGAATATGGGCATGGGGCAACAGAACTCACCAGGTGTCAGCCTTTGTTTTATTTTACAATACATTCATGATTCTCTGTCCTTCTAACAGCAAATACATCATGCTTGGTTGGCAGTGCTGGTATCTAATATTCCACGATTACCTCGGCTTCAAAGTGAGACAGCAAATGCACATTTGTGTTACTCTCCCTTTAATGTAGTACAAAGCTGGACACAGCTCAGAAAGAAACACCTAAAATCCGTTACCTGTTCATGATCATGTACAAATGGGTATTTATCATGTTAAAAGAGAGCCATATGTTAAAGTGGAGGCCAGAGCCCAATAAATCTTTTTGGATGAAAACCCTTTTAAAAAAAAGGAATAAAATAATTAACATTTGCTTATGCCAGTAGAAACACTTGCTCATGAATCTTCTGGGAAGGGAAAGGCATTTAACCTTTTTACATGCCATTCCCTCAGAGGTCTCTGACTCCACTGCAAAACAGACAAAGATTCCTGACTCCACACTACTGATTAAACTCTTGTATGAAACATCTGGATGAAATTTTCTTGGCAGTTGATTTGAAAAGTATACAAGAAGCAGAACTAGGTGGCAGCCATAGTTAGCTGAGTGACACCAAGATTATGCTGTGCAAAAGCAGATTTTACCTTGAACACATCAACTCCTAAATATTAGCCTGTGACTGTGCAAGCAACCTCATTAGCAGAAGAAAAAGAAATTCATCTTCTACTCTGCATGCCAGTATAGAGAAGGTAAATAGACTTTGAAAGAAACCCAAGTTGACAAATCTTGTTTCTTTTAATAAATTAATAAAGGGTTTAAACAGTTTACCTGCCTAATACCTAACTTCAATTGACAGGTAAGAGAAGTTGTCAGTGCCTTTAACTTCCAAAAACCATTTCTTAAATTTGTGAATGATTTCAAAACTTCTGTGGTTTCAGATAAACTCCCCAACAAACTGGATGTATTGCTTTCCTCCTTACTGTCTCAGTCAATACACCCCCAGGCCTAAATCAGCAAGTGACCTGTAATTTTCATAACCAGACACTCAAAATAAAGGAGATCCTGGCCCTCTGCTATTGGACCTTAAAGAACCTGTCCAATGCAGCTCAACAGATTGTTCCCTTTTGGAAATACAGACCCTGGAATTCTCACAGTTTTCCGCATGTACAGCAGGCCTATGAATGAGACACTTTCACTGTTGCTATTAGCTAAGTAGCATCAGTGCAAACCAGGCCAACTTTACTCTGTAGCTGCTGAGGAGAGGAAGGCAAAAAAAAGAGGAAGCAGCAGCACAGAAACAGCCTTAGAGTCTGACACAAAGGTGCAGGAAACAGGAAAGCTTGGGGAACATTCTGCCCCACAGCTGCCAGGCTAGGAAAATTCCAGAAGAGGCAGCAATCCTCTAGCCTTTTCCAGAAGCCAAGGCACAGAGTGCTTCAGATTTATCAAACTCAACCAGAATGACAAAATGAAAGCTTCAGCACTGCACAGGGCCAGCAGTCTGTAATTTACTGTAGTTGTGGAAAATTTGATAGGGTATGGGAAAGGCTTTGACATTTTATTTGGGACACTGCTGTAAAGAAATAGATTATTAGTATGTGTTTAAAATTCATTGGTGAATATTTTTAAATTATAAAGAAATTAACACAGAGACAAAATCTGGTCTAAACATTTTATCTCCAATCCAAAGTTCACATTCTAAAGCACCTCTTCTGCTTTTTGCTACATCACTGCGATCCCAGGAGACCTAAAGGAGGGGCACCTATTCAAATTAGTACTGCTATCACTTCCTCTGTAAATTAACTTCCCCACAAACACCTTGTTCTATAGAACCCTTTAGGCTGTAAAAGATCTCTAAGATCATAAAGTAAAACTGTTAACCCCATGTTCACTGCTAAAGCCTGTCCATAAGTGCCACAACTACATGTTGTTTAAACACTTCTAGGGATGTTGATTCTTCCCAATTCCCTGGGCAACCTTGTCCCAATGTGTGACAGCCCTTCCCATGAGGAATTTTTTCCTAGTATCTAGTCTAAACCTCCACTGGTGAAACTAGTCTTCAAAATTTAGGAAAAAAATCTGTCAGGTAAAGAAATTTCAGCATGGAACAAGAATAACCAACTGCAATGCAGACCAGAAATACAATCACAGAGTGTAACAGTAAGAATTAAGTTTGAAGCTGTTCTTCTTCTATCAAAATAAATAAAATATTGAAAATATTTTGTACCACATTATTCAATACTACCACTGGAATGGTAATTAATGAATAAAACCAAAAGAGATTACCCCATGTATAATCCAATATTCATCAATAACAGCAGAAATAAGTTGTCATGTAGAACATCTACATGAGAGGGCCACACCACTTGTCCAGGAAGGAGCTAACACTGATGTAGATTTAGGGTAGCCACCTGCCAGGCAAATTACTATAACTCAAGTGAGTTGAATTCATGGCTAAGAGAAATAATTTAAGACTACTGCATCAAGGGAAAATCTGCCATTTTGTTAAGACCCTTTGACATAACCAGTGTATGCTTTGCAACTCAGACACCTCCCTCTACACATTTGGTCTGCACCAAATAGGGAAGGTGTGCGAATATTCTGAACCCAGCAACTTGTATGCAACCAACAAACAATTAAACCAAGCAGTAAAAAGGAAGTGATTGGAAAACATGGAACCAAGGCTTACAGTGTATCAAGAAATGTCCTTACACTTAAAAAATTATAATGCACTCCAAAATCCATTTGTTCAGGCAATCCATGTACAACAGAAGGCACTGTTATCCATATGAATCTATCAATTCTGCACAGCAAAAACCTGAGAAGTGCAACTCAATTAGATGCAGCCTGGCCCCTCCCGGTCATCCAGGTTCCTTGAGGATAAACATTTCCTTTCAGTCCATCAAATTATAAAAACACCACAAGAATTTGTACATTACAGTAGCTGGTTAGAAAGAGCATTCTGGCGGGGGAAGCACACTGCTATTTTCCAGAAAGCCTTCAGCAGCATTAAATTACTCTCCCCTATCACTCAGACGTCACGATGATTTCAAGAAAATGTAATGATGAGACCATTCCCATTGACCTTTGTAGCTGATCCTTCAGTTGCCACCGGGAATATTTCCAGCAAAATTAAATGCTGTGATCAGTCCTTTGTTGTCAAACGTGTAGCCACTTTGTTGTTCTATTGTCTTAGTTTCTAGAATTTAAAGAAAAAGGACATGAAAAATAGCCTATAGAGAACACCAGAGACAATACAGTTCAGCTATGAATGCAAAGTTATGGGAAAAATTCTCATCCAAATCAAAATTTTATTCCCTGAATGCAATGACAGGAATAAATCACACACAGTTTTTCTCTAAAGGCATAAATGTGCACACCTCTACAACAGAGTTGAGAAATTAATCCTTTACCGAATCAGTCTATGCTACACTATATGCATTCTTTTTTATTAAATCTGAATTTATTTTCCATGGTGCAAGCTTTCTATACATCTAAAACCTCAGACTAACTGCAAAGGCAATATAAGTAGTTACAAAGTTAGAAATCTGTTAAACACATAATAATTGATAGTAATCTTTATCAAATGCCTGGCTGCAGATAGATGTTGCCCTAATCTGTTCTTAATTTCAAACGTCAGATTGTGTAAAACTAGTTCCTACCCTGTTCAAACAGCAGCATTACTTAATGAGAAGGCAATTAATAGGAAACAACAGTTAACTTACTCAGAATAACACACACTTCCAGGCAAGGAATAATGTAATCATGATATCCTGCTCACGTTTTCTAGAAAATGTTAATTATCACAGAAGTTGTTGTTACCGATTAGAAGCAGTTCTAACATCTCTGCAACAGCTGAAAGGGGCCCAGGGAAGTGACTCACCTGCAGCAGCTCTCCTGTGCTCTGCTAATGTGTAAATCTCCTGCAGCTGTTTCTTCTGATCCGCACTCAACGGCGCGGTCAGGGAATGGTACCAGGCTGCATCCCGGCTCTGCACCGCTGTCAGGGCAGTAATGAAGGAAACATCAACGTCAGCTTACATACAAGGTCATTTCAGAATAACAAAATGAAACACATGGAAATTCTGGTTGGTTTTAAAACAGAATCTGCACTGCAAAACAAGATCAGTATTCTTGTTTGTTTTCTTTGCACAGAATTCTCACTCTAACAGAGGCAATCCATTTTGGGGAACTTAATTACATCCTCCACTGTCTGAAACAGAAAGTTAACCATGTAGCCATTATTCATGGACAATGTGAATTGAATCTTCCCATTTAAAACTCATATGAAAACTAAAAGCAACAGGATTAGTGAAACAGGAAAGGGAGAAAATAATTTATACCTTAATATCTAGAAGGTGACAAATATTTCTCTATA
This sequence comes from Anthoscopus minutus, assembly GCA_013399455.1. NCBI lineage: Eukaryota > Metazoa > Chordata > Aves > Passeriformes > Paridae > Anthoscopus > Anthoscopus minutus. The sequence goes on from VWYI01047944.1 coordinate 12,703, forward strand.
TAGGAGTCCCTCTAGTGACCAACTACCCCACTTATTTAGGCTGTGATTGAAAAATTCTGACGGAAAACATGAAGAGAATTAAATCTCTGGCTGTACTTGCTACCATTTGTTTTTTGCAGCACTAGCAAGCCAAAAAAATGGACTAATATTAAAAGCGAGATCACATTTTACAGTTTCAGCTAAACTATTACCCAAAACAAAGAATAAGGTTTTCCCCAGCCATGACCATAAACATCTCCAAATGATTTCATCATGTTATATCATTCTGCCAACCAGCAAACACATACTTAGAAGTGCTTGTGTAAAAAACTGGTATTCATCAACACCATTTTCAAGGTCAAGAGGTGTGCTGAACCCTTCAAGTGCAGTCTCTTCCAATGCATCTTCATCCCAGTCATCATCATCATCTTCTTCATCCTCTTCCTCTCCACCTCCAGCACTGCCACCTCCTCCTCCACCGTGGTTGTCTTGCATTGCCTGGCTCACTTCATTTGTCTCATCCTCATCACTTGGTATCTCTTCTGCAAAAGCATTGATAAGTTTTGTAAAATAAAATTTAAAACTGTAAGGAATCAATGACTTATGAAATAAAAACAATTAGTAAATCTAGGTTTTGGCTGGAAAGGGGACTATCTGTTAACACCTTTTCCCTAAAATCTTCTAAGTCTTAGAAAAATGATGCTGTTAAAACATTTCTACATTCAAGATCAGGTAAACTTTTGTTTCTACGCAGATCTAAAGAATGTGAAAGTGCCATCTTTTTTCTTCTTTCATTTATGCAGTCATTGTGCTATTAGTGGGTCCAAAATTTTTGAGGAAATGTCTTCCACCTCTCAGCTTTTTAAATTACAGAGACTTGCACAGAATTCACAAATGTGCATAAAACCATGAGAAATGCATCTGTAGACAACTGTCTGCCCTCTCTTCCTGAGTGTTGCCTTATTTGAACAACTTAAACCAACAAGTTAAATTCGTGTTACCTTCCATTGTGCTTATGGATCTATGACCCCCTGAATTAAATGCAACTACAACCTGCAGTTCTAAATACTGTTCTTTCTTACCCAAGGAAAAGTATTTCTGACTTATAATCAAGATTTCAAAAAAAACCCAGAATCTTCATTTCCATCACTGCAGCTCTTCCTGTGCTAACAGTTTAGAAAGAATAAAGATGACTATAGATGCAGCAAGCAGGAACTGAATCACAGGACAGAGATTTGAACATTCCTGTGCTGTTTCCATACTGCATTCCTATGTATTGAGAAGAATTCTGTGATTCCATTACAGCACAATCATGAGTGGATCAAATGTGAGTGGATTCATAATCTGCTTACATCTAATCTAATTTTCAGACCTCAAAACATCTACTCCTTGTCAAACACATTTGCCTGCAATGCTGTGCATAACTCCCTCCCCACAATTCCCTCTGTAAGGCATTCTTTGATGTTTTTTCTCTTCTGGCAGACACAGAGGTTAGAGGCCTCTGTGCTCAAGGAATCTCAGCTGTCTCAAACCTCACTCTAGACACAACTTTCCATTTGGGCAAAGAAGGCCTGCCAGGATCTCCTTCAAAATTCAATCAAAAAGGCCTTTCAAACAGCTGGGTAGTGGAACAGCTTAATTCCAGGAAGTCAGAATATACCTAGTGGAGTCCTGGCAAACTGTTGCCACCTACGTGACAAGACAGGGCATATTCACAACCCAGAAGAGTAGACCTGCAAGTTACCCTTGAACCAATACTACCCTTTCACAAAATGTTAGCTGTTACACCTTGAAACATTTTGATCACACTTTGGGAGGAAAAATCAACTCCTAAGATGGTATTTTATGGACCCAGTAAGCTGAGCTATTCTCAGCAGACTAATGAGTCTTAAAAACAAACTGCAATTTCTTACCCCCTTTAAATTAAATCCAGACAAAATCCACAATGTGAAAAGGGGAGATTTTACCATTATCTTCTGCAAAGTGTTTTTCATCTTTAGCATGATCCTCATGTTCTGTGAGTTCTCGTGAGGCGCAAACTTGTTTTAAGCCCAAGAAGAGGAGGAGGATTGAAGGAACAATCTGGGCAGCCACAGCATCCACTGCAGGTGGTCGGTTCTGCAATTCCATTAGGATGCTCAGTCCTATTATACACATCTTTCTGTCATGGAGTCTGAAACAAGACAATTGTTAGACAAAAATCAGATAGAAAATTAAAATGGTGCTTGACATGGCAGAAAACAATGACTCAGAAGCTATGTTCAAAGATCCAACACAAACTATTTTCTTCCTTCTAAATGCAAGCTTCCCACTGGAAAGTACTCGTCCAGTAACAATTAAACATCTTTTAAGCACTAGTCAAATTCCTGGAGCAACTTTCTGATTAACAAATGCAAAATTTGTAATGCTAAATAAATACTGTTTAGTAATTATGTAGACTATCTTTAATAAAGAATTTGATACAGATTACCATTATTAAATAGGATGGAAAATTAATTTGCCTTGGCTTTGAAAACAGTACTGTTTCAGGGACAGAAACTTGCAGAAACTATTAGTGAAGAGCACTGATAAGCAGGAATGCATTGAATTACAGGGTGCATTTATGGAATGCCCCTGGGATAGCTGTAGTTAAATTATGAGAAGTCCATCAGAATGGCTGTCTTATACATATTTCAATATACAATTTCTAATGCTAACTTGAGACACACATTGCTAACTCTGGTAAAAGCAGGGAAATAATTCCATCATATCAAGAATAACTGGTAGTATACTGAAACTGGTAACTTGCAAATGCGTAGACCTCCAGTAAAACAAACTGCAGGCAACTGAAGGGAAAGAAATTCACTGAATTAGCAGCAGAAAGATTTTTATACGACCATAGTGAGGAAACTAGGTAAGAACCTATGCTATAAAACATAAGAATTAATTTTCACTTCCAGAAACAGAAGTTTCTGCAAATAGCATGGAAAAAAGTCTCTAAATGCCTCTGCGGATACTCTTTGGCTCCCCTTTACTGGAAACATCAGAACATTACAGAATTCTGTTATGGGCTTGAGAGGAGCTTTTTTTGTTTGAACTATTCAATTTGATGCTGCCAGCTTCTCTGCAAGCTTCTGCAGGACAATTCACCAGGTTGCAACATAGAGAAATCAAGTAAACCTCCAGAACTGGCAGAAAAACTCTTGGGATACCTCCATTACTGAACATTCCAAAGTTTTACTTTGGAACGAAGAGAATACAGGTTGAGAGAGAAGAATTAAGATGGGCACCACAGTTTGCAGTAAAGCTTACTGGGGGACAAACAGCTCAATCCACAACTTCAAAAACTGCTACAGAAATATAGCTTTTAAGTTCTTAGTATTTTATTAGCGAAGTCCCTATATAACATCTTACTGAACTATTATATCCTTTAAGTAGCACAAGTGGTCCTGTATTGCAGCTTTCTAAACCTTACCTGTGCTTAAACAAGGTTAGAGATCTGGAGGGATTTCATGACACTGCCCACATTGTTACTCCTGTTACGATTTACTGAAGTGATACATTCTCAAGAGTAGTTGACAACAAAAATAAATTATATATGACCATGTAGAACATTATGATCCCAGCAGACCTTCCAAGAACAACAAAGTCAACCAGCATATCAAATGACTTTGTCACATTGGGTTTGGCTGCTTGGTTACACATGTTGAAAAACGCACCAAAGCAAAAGCAGGAATGGAGCACTCCTGTAACCGTAATCCTTTCTTTTCAGGTGTAATGGGACACAAAAGAGGGCATACAAACCAGCCAGAGAGACTGAGATAGAGGAACACGGTCTGCTTTCATGAGAAAAACAAACATAAATCCCTTATTCCTCTCAGCTGAAATTAATTACTACTAATGTTGAAAACAAGCCCTTTGCTCTCATGCCAACACTTTGCAGACCAAAAGCCGAGCTAAAGATAATGCTACCTATAAATGAAGGATAGCTGTTATTTGGAGAGTTGTCCTTAGTGCAAGTAAAAATGGAAAAAAATTTCTCTACCTCCTCTTTTTGCCAGCACTGTCATCCAAGTGTGATCAAAGCTCTGTAATCAATGAATAAGACTTCTATCCTGCATCTTGACATTGGGAAGCTATGAAGTTTCTTCAGGACCCAAACGTACAAAGAAGCACATGCAGCAGAGTAAAATAACAACTCTTAGCACTATTTTTTTATCACACATTTGAAAAAGCTAGCATTGCACAATGCCAATTGCAAAATGCAGCAGTAAAATGTAGAAAAATCTCAGTAATGAATGGCTTAGCTTCATATTAAATTATCACTTTGGAACAGCAAATCAAAGTACAAGAATGAAGCCCTGCTGTTTGAAAGGGACTCGTCACTGGGAAGCAGCCCAAATCACCAAAACCCACAGCATATTTGTCATGCTCCACTTTAAAGCTGCTAAACAGAGAAGCTGTAAGAATAAACACATGTCTTTAGTATGTCTGTTATTAGAAGGCCTGATAGGACAGCAGAAATTCAGGCATTGAGCCATCTTTAATGAACCTGAGCCAAAAGGAGACCTTTCTTTTACCAGCCAGCAGAGACAAACACCAGGAAAAGCATGTGCCTTGCCTGAAGTTCAGTATTCTCCTATGCTCCAGGTGTATTAAAGACCCCTAGGACTGAACAAGCAAAATAGAGTTTTATATATTTTCATAATAGCAAAGAATGGCTTCAGGACAATTCCATTGCTATCAAAAGGCTCATTATTTCAGCACCCTTCCATCTGCTCAAGGGAGCCTTGATATGATTCTCCTTAGTAATTTGTGCTTTGAGATCTGTACTTCCTTGCTCAGGAGCACACAGTAGCCCCACCCTAACAATCAGGGACTCTGCTTATTTCTCAATGGCTTATCAAGCCTGAAGTGCTAAACACGTAACACACAGCACTACAAAGCACAACTCCAAGCCAAGTCTATTTTTAACAAGCTGTGTGTGGTCCTCATAATCTGCAGGACCTCTTCTTGCTAACACACTTTCTTCTAATACAGCACAAAGGATTTTAGAATATTTTGTATTTTAAACCAAGCTGAAAGCATTTCAGAGAAAAATCGCTAAGTCTTTCCTTGTACTGGTTTGCTGTGCTCCTTTATGTGAGAATCAAGTTTCTTTCTATTACATCAATCCTGGACAAACTGCAAATAATTAGCCATTTCCTTTCAGTTGCAAAGTTGGAACCAACATAAGATTGGGATTTTTATGTACAACTCTGAGAAACCTGGGGGTTTTAATTATTCAAACTCCTACCAAACATGTAACCCGATTCAACTTCAAAAAACCCTGAATCACTTACTGAGAGTTTTTTTGAAGCAAGTGAGATTTTCCTTTCACCCTAGTTACTAAGGAAGAATTTTTAGTATAAGAATAAGCATAAGTCATGCAGAAGTTTCACCCAAACCTCAGCTGTCAGGAAAAAGGTAGAAAGTGGTAAGGAGCAAATGTTTCTCCAAAATGCTTTCCAGTGTGAAGTTACTGCAGAAAACAATTAGAAATAAATACAATATTCTGTTGCATATAGGCAGTATCAGCACACAACCACAGATACATGATATCCACTATGACATACTGAATTTATGCAATCTTACAAGGAGTTCTGAGTTCTCCTTGCCTGTCTAATATGCCAACTTTGTAACACTTTTTCAATAGTTTCCATGGTTTTAATAACATGGAAGAACAGCTACTTATCATACCATAACTGCTTTTTCTCTCCATTTTCCCCATGGGTTCCATCTCATGTGTTCACAGGTGGTGCTCCAGAAATACAGCATTCTTTTGGCAAACACCACTTGTTCCAGCCTGAGCATGTGCAGCCATTAAAACCCTACTGCTGGCAGAGCAGGATCTACAGGGACTAAGACCTCACAGGAACAGAAGAAAGACATGTAACGGTTTGGGTTGGAAGGGACCCTAAAAGTCATCTAGGTCCAATCCCTCTGTCATGGGAAGGGACACCTTCCACTAGACCAGGTTGCTCAAAACCCCATCCAGCCTGACCTTGAACACTTCCAGGGATGAAGTGTCCACACATAAGAGTGTGAGATTTATGTGGACAAAGCATTTTGAACAGCCACTGTCACCACCACATTCCAGATTTACTGCATGGTTGGCAAAGAAATGACAGCAAGATTCACCTGGTCCTTCACATCAAGAGGTGGGTCTACTTTGACCTTTTCCAGTTTCTCTAGGATCTGTGAGTTTACCAAATGATTTTAATCTGGACCTAAAACTGCCTCTTAATGGAAAGAAAACTAAGTGTATAAACCAAAGCAGCAAATGGCAGCTGATGAGAAAAAGAACTGTGCAAATAAGGATGCCCACTGCTCTCTGATGAAGACATGAACTTCTTAGCAGGGAACCCAAGAAAGGGCTTCAACACCACCAATTTTTTTTTGCGCTTCTGTCTTTTCCTGTTCAGTTAGGCCTCTGAATCTGGGGCTCCTTTAATACTCCTAAGGAAACAAATGGTCTGCTAGAAGAAGTACTCTCCTGGGGGAAAGGGAGGAAGTCCCTTACATCACATCACAGTGCCTCACCAGCAGTTCTACAGTAAAAGCTCTACCCTACACCTAGAAGTCACAAAGTGAGGATACAGCACAGAAGGAAGAGTGAGTTTTAGATTTAAGCATATTACAGATAATTATTTCTCTGCTGGTAGCAACAGATCAAAAAGAGAGATTTTAATCCTCTGCTGCCATTCAAGTGCAGTCTGGGCAGAATGACTGGCATGACAACCGTATGCTTAACTTTTTATTTTCACAGGCTTTGTTAACCTTTGTCTCAGCTCCAAATACAAGTTTATTTGAACAGTCATTTCAGTAGCTGATGCTTTTTGAAGAGCAACACAGAAGAACTCAAAACTAAGTTGTACCTCACAGTACTATTTGAGATTGGAGCCTAGTCAGACCTTCAAGATTTTTCCTCTCTGAATCTGACTAGTTTCTCACTGAATGCTCCAGGATGAACTGTTTCAGGCATAAACCTCTTTCAGTTTACCATCTGTAGGGAGTATCTTCTTTCCTACTCAGCATGTGATATGTAGTAGAAAAAAATGAAAGCACAAAGAGATAAAGCTCAAGAATTTCAGCCATAAAAGAAAATTGATACGTGGAAGTCCTAAAATGTCTTGCCCTTTTCTAAAGCTGGTAAATATAAAAATAATTTAGTAATTAACAATAATAGTACCACAAGGTGTGGAAGAAGCAATCTAAGGAAGACACAGCCTAAGCCTATCCATACACCTGTAGGCAGATGTCAGCTTTCAGTAACAAAACAAAACTCGAGCAGGAAGGTGAGAGGTATCTGCTAACTACATCTGCCTGCTTTGCCCTTAAGTAGATTTGAATCTCACAGTTAAGACACCACATCTCAGCTGAGAGGCAAGCACTGGCCTTCACCTCTGCTAAGCATCAAGTGCATGCTTTGCTAGATGATGACAGGTTTTGTTCCTCTTCATTAACTTTACAAATGCTCAGCTCCTGCCTGAGTGCACACCAGTGCAGCACACACTCAATCCAAGGGAGATCACAGTAATGTTTAAGTTCAGCAGTATGCTAAGCAGTCGATGGCATAATGATAAATATGCAAGTTGATTGTGAAAATTCATTTAAAATTAGAGTTGGGGTTCACTGGAAAGAGTAAATTTTTTTAAAATTAAATGGAGCAGTTAAAAATAACTTACAGAATATGGAACAGGAAGTATGTACGCAGTGTTTCAGATAAAAAGTTAACATGTTGAAAATCAGCCGGTCAATTCCAAATATTGCAAAAAAACCGAAATAAACTCAATACTTGCCCAAAAAAACAGTCTGTGTCATTCATCCACTGGTTTATGAACTGTGCAGTGATGGGCTCAGGATTGTGTGGAAATCTGATGTTCTCCAAGGTGTGCAAAAGCAGGTCAGGATTGTAGTAGAGTGCAGCTATGGCAACTTGAAGACACATGGTACGAAGCTCACTTGTTTTAACTCCTCGAGTCAAGCGTTCCAGAACAGCCTCCACAAAGAGAGGAATGCACTGGGCATATAAGGAGAAAAAAAGAAAAGAAAAAAAAAGAAAATAGTCATTAGACATTATACAAAATTTTATAATACTTTTACCAGAATTATGTCGTGAGATATGTGAAGTTCAAGTAGAACCAAGGAGCACATTCTACTCACTTTCTAGCCTCTGATCACAAGCTTATAAATCTTCTGCAAAACAGCTCTTCTCTGAGCTAAAAATTGCAATGTTACTCTGAGCAGAGGAGAGAGAGAATATTTGGGCCATTTGATGGAGCTTGTTCTAGCATGTAGAAAAGCTTTAGAAAAAAACTCAGACATTCTCATCTTTAAAGACACCAAACCATTTAAAAACAGGCATTAAACTACCTAACTCCATACCACAAGCTTTCCTAATAAATGTAAAGTGATGTTAAATATTTATAGACGTTTAAAACTAGCTTATTCAGATAAAAGCAAACATGCACAAATTTCTAATCAATGAAACAAAAATCTTCTAAACACATATGTATTTCAATGGGCAAATTTATACTTTACAAATATTTGGGAAGCATTACAAAACTTTTAGCTTATAAGTTTCAGTTCAGTGTGCAACCATTTTAATTCACAGAGCTGTACAGCTCAATTAAGCCATCCACCATATACTTATTTCAATGCAAATGCATTGAATTCACTTTAAACTCTTCCAGATTTCCTTTAAAAATAAAATCTTTCAGGAACATTTTTATCTTCAATTACTTCAGATTTACACCAGTAAAGTTATATCAGGTTCAGTGAAATTAACTGAAAATTTATCACTGAAGTCCATGGATTGCACTGTGGCAACACCAAACATGATACCTCCTCAAGGTAATTTAGGCTCATTACATGAGTCCAGAATTTGGCCCTTAATAGGAAAAAGACTACTTTCTAAAAAGGTGCTCTAAGAAACTCTGGAAAATTGTGATTATGTTTCTCCCTGAAATCACAATCTAGCCATGCTAAAAAATCTGCATTTCCAAATGCACTACATTGAAACACTGGGAAGTTCCTATAGCTTGGAGAAACAACAGCAGTTGGCTGTGTACAGTTAACATCTCAGCCACAGTAGTTTTAACTGTGTGTTTTGCATAAAAAGGGAAATTCTATTAAGAGACAGCAAAAAAGGACAACCTTGCACAACATACTATATCCTTATAATTCAGTCCATATCCATCTTGTGGTCACGCCCATTAATGCCTCATCTCAGAACCAAAAAACCCCAAACTTACAAACTTTCCAAAGTTCATTTATTTCTTTCTGCCTTTCTCCCCACCTTACATTTCCCTGAGATTCTCTAATTCTAGCTGTTTCTATCAGGAGTCATGGATCAGAAAGCAATAAAAGAGAAAAACCTGTTCAATATGTATCACCTGGTCAATACCCCGTCCTTTACACTGAAGGACAATCACTTCTAGGAGTTTGGCTGCATGGCACTCTGCATCTTCTCCGGCATCTCCAGTCAGCACCTGCAAACAGAGTAACAATTTAATTTATCAGTTGTCATGGTTTAACAAATTTACCTGCAATCAGAGTAACAATTTATCAGTTGTCATAGTTTAACAAAGTCTGGTTTTCAGCTGGGGGCTTGGTTTCCCGGAGGGACCTTCAACCAGCTTGGTTTGAAGAGCCAAACAGCTGGCTAGGTTCAAAGATTGACACTTGGTTGAACCACTTAAAAGAGCTGACTACGTCTGCAGAAAAACACACTTAAAGACAAAAAAAAGAGCAGGAAGGCTCTCCTGGCTTCCAGCCTGGGCACAGGTACCTGGCTGGGCCCAAGCCAGACCCATGTGGCCAAGCTGGCTCAGCTGATTTCTGCCACTGCCAGGCCATGCCACTGGCACTAACCCAACACCACGAGCAACCACATGGCCAGAAAAATCAGCGCAGCCGCAGCAATGTTGGCATGACTCGTCATGGACTTTCTTTGCTTAGCTGCTTTTAGGCAGCAACACTGCAGATAGAAAGACAAAAGCAGCAGTAGCAGTTTGTTTCTTTTCCAGTGCCCCATGTGAAGGAAAGGCATAGAGGTGGTGCCAGCAGCTAGCGCGACTCGTGCGGCGCTGGCGGGAACCACGGGATCAGCAGTGAGAGACACAGCGATTCCTCAGCTGTAGAGCCTGGATGAGACCAACCTTTCAAAGCCGCAGAACTCCTTAATAAAAACTGTGTCAATTAATAAAGCTTGAGAACAAGTGGCCCTATGAACACCACCTCTCTCTCGAATCAGGAAAAGGAAAGGGTGAAGACAAAGAAAAACAACACTGGACAGTGAGGTCAATAAAGGAGGAGTCAAATTCTAAATAGGGGATTGAGGAGATGCCTTAGTCTTGGGCTGAAATTCTTTTATGAGGCTATGGTGAAGATATATTTTTTCATATATCAGACTTCATTTTTCCCTATATTCCATGGAACACATTGGAGTGTTCTAATCACAACTGTGAGCAGAGGCACCAGTGTTGAAGTAAGTAGATGTTGCAGCAGCCATGATTCAATGAGAATCTTGAACAGAGAAAGATGAGAAAGTTTTCTTCAGGAATCAAAGAAAGAAACCTCTGTTCCCAGAAATAGATGAGAAAAACTTCTGCTTTTATGTTAAAAAAGCTCATCCTTAAAATAGCACCCCAATAAGTCGACATGGTTCATAAAAGCAGCTGTGAGAAAGCTGCAAAGCACTGGAACTTTCACACTGCAAACAGATTTTCCTTTCCCAGGCAGCTGATTCAATGTGGCATTGAAGCCACTAGAGAACTGTTTCTTGCGGAGAAGTCTCCATGGCATGGCAAGAGAGACTCCTCTCCCTGAGTAGACTGAAGAAAGATTATTTTAGAAGTGGTAAACTGACCTAAAGTCCCTGGTTTTGTTTCTTTACGTTGCCAGTATGAAAGAAAAGAGGATGTGGGGCGAGGAAAAGCATTCTGAACTTTATTCCGATTTTTCTTAACACTTTTTCTTTTAATTCTGTTAATAAAGTTTTTTTTTCTTTACATCCTTTAAAGTTTTGAGCCTGTTTTGCCCTCCTCCTTCTAATCCCTATTCATAGCAAGAAATGAGTAAATAATTTCTAGCAGATGCATAAGCATTTGGCCAGCACTAAACCCACCACATAATTGGTGCATTGGCCAGGAAACTCAAATAAGCAAACCAAAACCACTACATCAGTAGTCACTGACAACACTTAAAACAAGTGCTCCTGTACCCGCATATATCCAAAAAATCTTTACACAGCATATACATATGTATTCATGCTAAATGTTGTGAGGAATTAAGACACATAATTCATCTCTACAAGACATGAACAAGGATAAGTGGCTAAAATGAATTTCAAAAACTAGAAGAAATTGCTGTAGCTCTTAAAGAATATTACACGTCCTCACTTTCCCTTTTCTTAGAAAGAAATGTCACTTATAAGAATCATTGACGTTTTCCACATTGTGGTTCCATTTTTTCTCTTCAATTCTAACAAGTCACTGGCAGATTAACAGCCTGGCCAAGTGAAGCGCCATGTCTAGGCTAGTTTCTGATTAAGAACAAGAAGTATGCAATAATTCTGTGTGTAGGCACATATATATGAAATCGAGTGCCTCATCTCAGTACATTTCAACCCCATGTTCACTGTCAATCAAAGGAACAAAGAACAAGACAAAAGAAACAAAATTTTCATATTCAAATACTCTATGTTTCTTAAAAATAAGCATGTAGCTTACATGCCTAACACTCTAAAGCCCCAAATCAGAGGAGGACTGCAGCATGATCTCATACTTTATTATACATGAGAGAGTCAGCATAAAAGGTAAACAAGATAAATGCAGGAAGAACTTCCAATGAGTTTGCACCCTAGCTGACAACCAAAGAGTCCAACTGCAAGATACACAACCCAAGGAAATCAGGCTTCATTAATTCCCTACCTACCAAATTAGCATTCCATAGAAGAGAGTCAAGATGAACAGCAACTTTCTCCCACACAAATTTTTGCATGTAATTTTTTTAAAGCATGTTATTTAGAAGTGTGAAGGCGCTGCAAGTGCTCAGAACTGATTCAAGACCAAAATTCACTTATTTCTGAAATGCTTGGCCACCACACAGCATGTTCAGGTCACTCAGTTCCTCTAATTGTTATGTACCAGTCATAAGCACTACAGTAAGTATCAGAAGCCTTACCTTTTTGCACATAGAGTAAATGATTTCTAAATGCTTTGGGTTAGACAGTAAAGTATCAGTGTCAATGGTCACATAATTATGCAAGAGAGGCATCATATCTGCAGAACAGGGAGAGTAAAAGAGAAAAAAGTTACAAAAAGTGCTAACCAGAGAGGCAGTCCTAAAGGAGACCCTTTTCAAGGAAAATTTATTAGCTTAGATTCTTGAATATGGCTGGAAATTCAATCTCTATAAAAGTCTTTTCTGGAAGAATTCTTCATAAAATGCGCTATGCATTCTTGGAACTAAAATAGGACTACATTTTAATTAATAGTAGTTTCACATTAACTTTGAATATTCAACTTTGAGTTCAGAACCCCTACAATAACTGATCACACTGACAGACTTGAACATATTCTACTTAAATATCTCCTGTTACACTCCCACACGAAACAGACAGTCAGGCCATGACTCAAATACATAATCATTTTAAACCAAAATACTAAATGGAAGTGACCCTTATCAGGGTGGGTTTCAGAGAAGAATTCTCAAACAGTAAACACATCACTAGAATAGAAGTGACTTTACCTGCAAAGTATTCAAAGCAATCCTGCTGGAAAACTTCATACAGAACACCTAAAAGCTGCCACATCTGAGGTGAAATCATCTGGCATGTTAAGCTGAAGGCCAAGGACAGAATTTCTTCATAAAATTCTGGAAAAGGCGAACAATTTGAAGCTTTACAAAATAAATTTAACTTGCAAATACCTTAAAATCTGAAACCGAGTCCTGAGTCTTCTAACAACCAGAAGACAGTAATTAGAAACTAAATCAAACATAGAAAAAAAACCCAAACTGTAAAAGACTCTTTCAGACAGGCCTTATGTTGGCTACAGTTACGATATGCGTAATTTTCCACTATAAATACACACACAAAAAAAATACACCAGCAGCACATTAAAGACAATGCTTCTAATTGATTTACTGAGAAATGTATTTTCTCAGCCTTTGCTTTTCTGCAAGGCCTTATCACAAAACTGTAAATTTTAGTGCCGCATACTAATAAAGCAGTAATTTAATTGAAGACAATGTAAGAGACTAATGTAATTGTAGACATTGTCGTTTACCACAGCCAGAATTATAATCAGAATAGCATCTTCAGCTTTTGACCTCCAAAGCATAAGAGCCAATCAGACTAATGTACAAGAGTAGATCAGGAGAAACAAATCTCAATGGTAAAGTAATGACTTTTTTCTTCGAAGAAACACACACAAAAAGATGAAATTCTGTTCTGGAACATAACAATAATTAATTTACATGTTTTTATAAATCTCTAAAACATACCTATAACGTGTTTCTGCAAAACAAGGCCAATGATCTGTAAACAAATGCTCTCGAGCTGTTGAGTGATCTGAAATAAAAACATAAAGCAGTTTATTTAAAAAATTAGAAATACAGCAATCAAATAAATTTATTTGACTTACTCCCGTTTGAGAAGTTCTTTAGATCAAAAAGGCTTTTATCATTTTTTAAATGATGCATTAACAGTCATAGTATTATGAAATAAGGTCTCCCTGATGCAGAAAGACCCTCTTTACTCTGAACATGTGATATGTCGATATACATTGCACCACAATTGGGAGACCAATTCCTAAGAGTTCTATCCAAAAAACTGCTGAGTAAATTAGAAATATGGGTCATCAGTGTAAAACATTAGCCTTATGCAAAACATTTCTTCTTAAATTTTACTTTAACACTCTGTAACACAACTAGCCACTGTGAAGAAAATTAACTCTATTCCAACCAAAACCAGCACATTCCAATGAAGCGTTTACCAAGTAAAGGCTAACAACTTTACCCTTGGGACATAAATTCTCTTGAAGTTGAAAGCTAAACAATTAATAAATCATAAAAGTAAACTGGCCTTTAGATTCAAATCTAACCAAGATGGCTTGGTACCATCCTGCTGTAGTAAATGCACATTCATGCCAAGTGATACAACATGCAGAGAAGGGCTTGCTGTCCTGAAGAAAAGAAGGAAAGCAAAGGAAAATCTTACCTCCTTGTGATCTTCCACAACTGTCAGGATTGTGTCTATTGTGTGCAAGATGCCCATGGCCATAACCGTTTTGTCCTCTACTTCCTCATATTCCTCACTCTGAAGTACTTTACCAAATATTTCAGCCTGTGAACAAAACCAACCAACCTGACATTCAAGAGCAAATTCTTGTTTGTAATTTGTCATGCAAAACCAAGGCAGTTAATGCAGCAGCAGCAGCAATGCCTTATCTCTAAGAGCTGGCAGCACTGACAAATATGCTTGCTACTTCTGAAAGGAGAATACAGCAAATTAAAATCTCCTTTCTGTTCAGAAGTCTGTGTTAAGTCATTTGAAATGCTGAATAGTTGGAGCTCATTAAACTGAGTGACACAAATCAGTATCTCTGAAAAATCTATAGGTTTTAAAGATGCTTCATACAAAAAAAACCCCATAAATACTGCAAATACTACAGGTGGACTCATATAAAGATTACTTTAAACAATGTGCACTTCAAGCAGAGCTCATAAAATGTTTAGCAAACTAGGCATTTGCTTTTGACTGGACTGGTATTTTACTATTCCTCTTACCAAGTGTTGAGTCATATCCACAGCAATAGTAGCGACTTCCTGGCTGTACTCATAGATCATCTTCTGGATTACATTTGTGAGATCATCATTTTCTGTCTCTCTGACAATGTGCAGGAGCTCCTGCATCACTGGCCTTACATAAGGCTTCACATACTCCTTAGCTAAAAGATCAAGACAAACTAGTGAAATCAACTATCCATGAACAAATGTTATGGCATCTCCAAACTGCCAACTGCTGACTACTCTTGAACAAGATAAGTTTAATTTGAATTCACTAAAGAAATAAAAGAGCCACAGAACATACCTAAGGCAATTTTACAGTCGATAACTAACAGAGTAAATAAATTGTGTAAATTGAAATGCCACCTACAGTAAAACTCCAGTTTTAAGGGAACACTTGCTCTCATATATAAGCAGTGTTAATTTTTAAACATATACACTCCTTAACGTCACTAAAAAAAAACCAAGTATGGGTGATATTTACTTTATTAAAACAAACATGCTGATTCCAACTTCTTTTGTGCCATAAAAACTTGAAGTTGGAATTCTGGGATGTAACGAACAAGTGAATCTGTCTAAACATGATAAATTATTCTGAAATCTATGTCTTTAAATGACAGAAATGTTTAGATAAATCTGCACCAACCTCCTTGTCTGGACAAAAAATCAACAGATCAGTGTATACAGCTGACGAATCACTGTCACATACCTTGCTCTTGGTTGCTTATTAAGGTCTGAAGGGCTATGGCTGCTTCTACTTTGACAGGCATCTCCTTATCATCAATCAGGCTCTTCTTTGCCAGCTCTACGGCATTCCTCAAGTTTAGCTCATTGTGAAATTTCAAAGCACTGAATGAATGAAGTACCCAACAGGACTGCAAGGCAAAAAGAGAAGCAAGTTAGAGACTATGGCAATTTTAAGAATTTTTGGGTCAAAACTAATGATAGCTATCTCCCTGTTTGCAGGCATTGCTTCCCCTCCCTTAATTATGGTGTATTATTTCATTAAAGGTAACACAGGTATTGCACTCGAGTAGTTCTTTATTATACTTTCCCAAATTCTAATAAATTTAGTGTGCACATTATTTGCATTCATAGGCTTTGGTTCTTCTGGGAGAAATAAAAGCAGAAAAAACCAATTAAAACTGTCTGTCCATGACTGATATTGGCACTTGGGGATTTTTTCCAAGCAACACTCAAATTGACGTTATCTACTTATGGCAACCCTGCCTATTCTTCACAGTCACCTGTGCTAATGAAAAATGCCCACAATTGCTGCTCAAATTCTCAAGTTTGATTCAAGAGGTGAACATTAATAAAACACAGACAGCAATTCATTTAATTAAAAAATCATTTTTAAAATCAGAATTATGAAAAAATATTGCACAAGAATGTTATTTTAAATTTTATTATGTATTTACTCAATTTCTTTCGGTAGCTTTCAGAATGAAATCAAACTGTAAAGGAAGGAACCATGGCAAATACTGGCATTGATGCAACAGGTGAACTTACTCGAGCTCTGAGGTATCCCAGGTTAGACATGAATAAGGGAAACACGTGATTCTGTAACATCAGCTCCATTTGATCCTTGAAGACACTCTTCTGTTGGTGTAAGGAAAAATTAATTTTGGAGAGCATACCTTTTACATACTTCTTTCTAGACCATAACGCATTTCAAATATCAACCATGGGAAACACAACTATTTGTGTATATAATAAAGGCATCTTCCCACAAAGAGAACTGGATCCCTTACCTTGAATAGAACCAACTCAAAACAAAAGCAAGTTCATATCCAGGTAAGTGAAAGAACTGTACATGTAATATTCAACTTGGCATTATTCATTACAACACGTAAACTGGAATTTTCATGCTATTTATGTCAATTAATTCCAGCTTATTTTTCTTAAAAACTAACAAGGATCGATAACCTAGTAGTTCTATTATTTCTACAAAGGAGTATATACATATCTGAAGATAAATATGAGCATAGTATGGAACAAATCTGAGTTTCAAATGACCTACTGTTACTCTAAGTATCAAAACTTACTATTTTGGACACTACAGCAACAAATCCCATTTTTTTGGTGTTTATTAATGGATGAAGATAATTACTTTGTGACAGAAATTTCCTTAGCTGGAGAAGGATACTAGATGAGTGTTATTCTTCATTATTCCAAACTTAGCAAATCCCATGATACTCACAGGAAGCTAGAACCAGCATGGAGGTTTGCAACTTCCCTTATAGTCCCAGAGTAATAGAAATGATACGTGCTAAGGATGCTGTTACCATCCAAAGAAATGGTTCAATGGCTAAGACAGAAGAGAGTGAAATGGGACACTCAATACTACATGTATCTTGTGTGATCGCCCTTTATTTCACCAATTCACACAGCATTTTTTCCACACTCATTCCACAACCTTCACAGAGCTGGAGGACGGACTGAGCAGAGAAAAAACAGAGAGAAAGGAAAATACTGTTCCTTTGTGCACACTGGGCAGAAGTTTGTAGGCACTGAACTGGAATTGCTGTGGGGAGCCAGGTGGCTCAGGTAGGGCCATTGTGTCTATGAACTCCTTAGACTCTCTATCTCATTCAGCACAAGAGCCAGAAAGCACTTCTACGTCCAGGATTTTATATGGCAACAGCTGATGGAATGTTTCAATGTGTCAAATTCCAAACACAAGAAATTCAAATTTTAAAGGGGGTCTGCAGTGTTTGGGGCTATTATACCTTTATAAAGTACAATATAACTTCAAGTTTCAGGACTGAAAATTTCAAATAGGAGCAGAATAATGGAACAAATTCCCTTCTTTCTCCTCAAGACGGAGATAAATATGATAGTATGAAAGTCTCCTCACAACACAAACAATGTTGTCCTCTTTCACAGTAATACTCCAGCATGAGGAAGGACATTTAGAATCCAAAATAATCTACAAAAATTCTGCAAAAGTTATTGATGTTTCAGGATTTAAGACCAGAAAATAGACTGGTAAAAAACAGATGGTAAATGTCAGTAAGATGTTGCTTGTAACATGAAGACATATCCTGCACAGTGAGATAATTCTGATAAAATAGAATAAATTACTTTTTAAATGAAGCCTCCAGCATAAGATCACCATTTTCATGCTAAAAATGATAACATTTTCGCAATTACTTTCGACATGGAGCAAAGGCATATTTTGGACTCCACCATTTACAAAACCACCAGGCAAACTGTAATAAATAAAAATTAGAGAGCAACAGCGTGCATTAAATTTGCATTCAGACTCCAGAAAAATACCCAAAATTTTGAAAATTCTGTCTATAAAAAAATGGAGGAAGGCTCTTTGTTCTTTCCTTTTTTTTAAAACTCCCAGCCAGCAGATGAAGTAAGACTTAAAGCCACATACTGAAGAGTGAAAAAGTTGGAAAGCTATAAAGAACATTCCTGTAACATGTTAAGTAAACCTTTTCCTGGAACCAGAAGCAGTCTATAACAGTGCAGGCTGTTGGGGAATTTCATATAGAATCACAGGCAATGTTGCTGATGGAATGCATGTTTGCTGTCTTAACACTTCCATTTTACTAGTAAAGCAGGAGGGGACCAAGGGAGTGTTGTGTAACAAACAGATAGAGCTTTGGAAAAATGTGAGAAGGAAAATCTGTATATAAAAGTGTGATGTAAAAACCAGGAAAGAATTTAGTATTTTTAAAAAAACAGAGTCTCATATTCTGATTGCAATCAGAGTGCAACCTCTCCATAGACTTTATAAATATAGCTAAGGGCTAGTCATACTTTAATAAATTAAGACTATTTTATTTTAAATCACAGTTGATAGCAAGAATTGCAAACTTTTTCATCTCTTTACCAACTTACCCTCAGTAAAATATCTGCTAGGGATCCTATAACATGCAAAGCTCCATCTTTTTTCCTTGGATCAATGTTTGGCTCTGTCAGAATCTGGTAGCAATATGCCATCATTTTTGGTAACACCTATGTGGGACAGAAAACACACAATCCCCTTTAGTCATGTTATTTTAATAGCATTATTTTAAAAATTTGTATGACATATTCAAGAAGAAATTTTGTCGTGGCCAAAGCAATGTGAAGTACTAAATGTAGCATCTTTCAATAGTTTAATTGTAAAACTTCGGAATTTTCAACCAAACTGGTCAAAATTAGATTAACCTCCTTGAAATTTAACATTACTAATAGCAAGTAACACATTTTGTTACTGTCTTGAGGCAAATCAAAAAAGGCAAGAGGCTCAAACAACACCACACCCACTTTTTCCCTTAAGTTCTTTTCTGGCTTGTCTCATACATAAATATAAATACATATGTGTGTGTACATATTTTCAAGGAGAGCTTGTATTAAAACCTCATAAACTTAATTTCATCTATTGATTTTGGCAGTAGTTTCCAAAGTTGACTAGACTTAGAAAAGCTTCTTGGCAAAACCAACAGCTGAATTTGATTTCCATATACATTAGGTCCTTTTCCAACATGGCACTTTGATGGCCTAAATACAAATTATGAAAATGAGAAGGAGGATCAGTGGACAAGAACTGTTTTGATAATAAAAAAGTAGAAAGGTGATATTCCACCTAATGTAAAGACTATGTTCTCCTCTGAAAATCCACCTGGAAATGGAGCTCCACGATTACTCAATGTTAAAACAGAACGTAGAAAAACATTTGCCATTTTAGCCAGCTGTGCTTTCCAGGGCTTGCCTGAGTATTTTTGTACAGGTCACTGTAAATACAGAAAGATCTACAGAAAAGTTACAGCCTCATTTAAAGAGTAACTGCATGAAATGGGTTTTGATCTTGCTAATTTCATTTCTGTTAAGAAGGATTTTAAACAGCATCAGTGAAAATTAGTAAGGATCAGGTGCACTTTCCCACCTGCTACAGTTTGTGATGCTGAGAACAGTTGTGACAGAGGCTGTTTGTAAACCTGGGAAAATCTATTTCCAATATGTCTATTCCAATCCATTTTTTACCTGGCAGATGCATTTTAAATCTGCAAGAACAATCCACTTAGTGTTTATGCACACCGTATCTTACCTCTCCTCAAACTGACAGCATTTAGCCAGTACACATTTGACTATGTAGCAGCAAGTATATTTTTCAAGACTAGCTTCCAGCAGTATCTTCAAATATAAGGAGAAAATAACATTATTAAGGAAAATTCAAATAATTAAAAGCCATTGGTTTCATACCTCTTTCCTCTTCTTCGCAGCAGTGTAAAGAAGATTCTGTGCTGCTGTTGTTGTGGATGCATAGTCCTCAAATACATCTAAAAAAATGGGAAGAAAAAAGCATTAAAAAAATTTCTGACTAATAAATTTTTTATACACCATCTTTGTTTTGGGATATCACAAAATCTGGATGAATATATAACCTCAAAATTATTGACATGATTGCCTTCACTTTGTAACTGAAGAGTCAGACTCAAGCTTATGTCACACACCTTACTTCTTGCCCTCCAAATCCACTGCTACTCTTCATTCCCTTAATTATGAATACGCTATTTATTCATTAGCTCTGTTGAGACCATATATCAGGGATGAAAAATCCTGTCTCCTTTTTCAATTAAAACCCCTATAGGAAGAACAACAATATACTCCAGTACCATCTGTATACCACAAGTACACATTTTTTACTTGATTTATTAAAACCTCATGGAAATCTTTTTGTACATAAAATCTACTTAGATCTGGAGTAGTTTCATATCTGCTGAAAGGTCAAGTGTTTTAGTTTTATTCATTGCAACTAAACCTCTTCTGTTCATATTGAAAGTTAATTTTTATCTTGAAAGAGAAGATTGGTGCTGCAAAAATATTCTAATCCAAATGTCCCCATACAAATTGAATCAAACCAAAAGATCTTAAAATGCTATCTTAATGTGACTCAAATTACACACCAACTTTTCCTGAAAACTTTAAGATAGAACATCATTACAAAATACTACCAGACAACTGGAATTCTTGTTTCAAATGAAAAAGTGCCTCACTAAATTTCCATTTAATGTACTTTGACACTTGAGTGCAATGTACTTTGAGTGTTTTTTTACTATCCATGATACAATCTGAATCTGCACTTAACTGCCTCATCTACACATAAAAATAAGATTCACTACTTACGCAGAAAGAATGGGATTCATGCACCAAAAATCAAGGATGTATTTATACCCTAGTGATCAACACTATATTGTAATTTATTTGTTGCATAACAACTCTCCAAGCTTTTTAATTATTCTATGAACATTTGAATTCTGTTTTCACATACACTAATCCCAAATCAACTAATTAAAATTTACCAAATGCTGCATATATATCTCTGTGGTGCCTGGCTCGCAGGAGTTTTTCTGCTGTACTTTTAAAGTATCCTATTCTTTTTCAATGCCATGACTCTTTCAATAAATGTAATTATTCGTAATATGGCCCTATGTGTTATTCTCAAGATTTTGCACTGTCTCCTTTGAGAGAATATACATCTAATTATCTTACAATTGACTGGTAATAAGTGGCAGAAAAACGCTAAAGGCATTGACAATTTTCAACAGGGAAAGAGTAAGTCAGGCCTCTTCTGGTCAAAGTGAGAGCTGCAGGAACCCACAGACAGATGGCACATCTGCAAGTCAGGATTCTGAAATAGGCACTAACAAGGGAGCAAGCCAGTCTGTCTGGGCTGCTCTGAGCACATGTGAAGTAGGAAAAAACTCATTTAGTTCAAAGCTACCATCCCAATGGCCCAAACTCACTTGATCTGCCACCTGCTTTTAACTGCAGATTGGTGAGATTTAAGAAAAAAGCTTTCTTCTTCCTATTGTTCAGGTGAAGAGACATTACAATGGCCATGCTGATCACTGGAACTACAGGGTACAGTTATGATGAAAGCAAAAAATGAAACCAAATTACCAAATTTCATGCGGATATATTCATATGGATCCTCCTGCCAGAGCTCCTCATCCTCATCTTTGTAGCACATTAGAGAGAATATCACCTCTTCTGTTATAGTCTAATTTTAGAAAAGCCAAATACACGTAAGTACACACAGAACCAAATTCCAGTACAGTTGGCCTCCACCATGCACTAATTTACTAGACTTATTTTTCTAGAGAGTTACATTCCTTTAAGCAGCACTCTTTTATGTTGTCTACCAGAAGCAAATTCACAGTATTTTAGGTACTTTCCTTTTGAAGCAGTCCCAAACAGCAGCAGTAATTATACAATCTATCTTTATAATATTACATTACCATGCACAAAATACACTACAGGACATAGTCTGCACACAGCAGAATATTACATTCTGCAGAAGAATCTCACCGATGCAATACTTAACGTGAGAATGGATTTCAGAATGCTTCTCCCTAAAAGTCACGGAATTAACTAACTAAAAATTATCTCATGATACAAAAAAATGAAACAGCAGGAAAATAATTTTTCATTTGTTCATTAGTTCACTTACAAAACACGTCCTTAAAAGAGTGGTTTAACTCCTCTTAATGTTCTCTTTGTGCACTATCTTTGCACTACAATCAAATATCTATGACAACACTGAACACCAGCAACTAACAAAAGCCAGAACACTATGATTTTCTAGAAGACTGTAAAAATTAAAATAAAGAACTCATGAAACAGAATCTTTGGATGAGTTAACATGCAATTAAAGGTAGTCATATGTTGAAAAACACAAATCACATTTGTGTAGAAATGCTATTTTACATTCCAGATCAATTCCTGAATGATTCATGAAACCTTCTTTAAAAGCACCAAACTTGGGGTGTGGGGGGGTATTTTTTAATCCCTCTGATGACATGCATTGTTTACAACTGGGTTTTAAGCACTGACCTGTATGTGTGGCTTCATTTGCTTCCATGTTATAGAGTGAATCACCCCTTGGTTCAGATAATTCAACGTTTGCTGAAGAACACGTGGTGCAACATAGTCCTTTTGCCTGTACTGGTCTAAGATTCTTAAGAGAACCTGAAGAAATGACAAAGTGGTATTTTTGAATGAAGACAGAAAATTCTGTCTCATGCATAAACGTAGAGTGCACTTTCTTAGTGTATGTATATTAGTGAATATACACAAACAGATAGTTTTACAGCAGATCTTCTAGCATTAGAAATCATTATCAATACAGAATCATACAATGAGTTCAATCGAAAAATAATATATAATCTAAATATCAAGGTTCTAGGCCTGCAAACATTTATGCAGATGTCCACCTTTACTACTACCTAGCCCTACCATGTGATCTCTTGTGACTATAAACCAAAGATATACTTCAATAGCGAGAGGCTCACAGTGTACACAGGCTTCAACAAAATTTGGAATAGGTAAAGAAAAGGCACCATCATATTTTCAGACTGGTGGCTTCTATCCCTGCTAAGTGGTGTCTGCATTCATATTTAATGACAGGCCCCTAAAGAAGACAAATTACTTTGGAAGAACAGTGATGAGTATAGAAATACTAAACCAGGAAAGAAAAATAGGTTCGCCCAAGCCTCTGAATCAGAAAAGCTGCAGACCCCTTAACTTCAATTACCTACTGTAGCCATCAGATAGTATCACCTGGAATGCTATTACAAACTCTATCACACAAAGCTTCCTTGGTATAAGTGTCCTCTACTAAGAAAAAAACCACAGTACAAAGCTACTTATCTGAACTGATGGCAGGTGAATTATTAGTAAGTGTAAAGAAGTGGCAGATACATGAATAATGATAAAAATCAAGGGCAGTGCACAACAAAATCTTGACTCATATGCTTTCAGCAGAACAATTCTGCTTTGTAATTCTTCACAACATTATAATAAATTTTATTTTGAATATAGCTCCTTCATTAGGAATATTAAGTTTGCTGTTAAGTCTTTTATATGAAATGCTCCAAATTTTCTATATCTTATACAGACTCTAGCATAATATCAGCACTTACCAACTAATGAGTAAGTAACAAAGGCTTAGTCATGTAATATTTATAATAGAATTCTTACTAACCCTGCAAGGAATCATGATAAATCACTATTTAAGAGCCAGAAATTGAAGAAATGTGCACATCACCTTGTACAGTTACCTTAAAAGCTAAACTGTCCCCTCTGCAACATAGTTTAATACCTTAACAGATGAACTTTAAGTATTTCAAATTATAACTGGGATTTTAAAGTATTTTTTAAGTATTTATTAAAGTATTTCAAATTATAACCATAGGAGTCTGTTTTTCCACTCAGGAGTTAAACATTGCAAGGAATTTAGAAAAGATATTAGGCTATTTCCCTTTTCATTTAATTTACAGGTTTACCACAATCATTCCCCTCCTTAGTTCTTCCTAATGGATAAACTATTCTGTTGTCAGATTGGATGAAGAAAAGTAATTCTGTTTAGCAACTTTATCAAAACTGAACTGTCTCTATATACTACATTAAACACAAATAATTAGCATTCTCTAACAAAAATAATGTTCTTGCAAACGGTGAATTTAGGCTATATTTTCACATAATATGCCTTCCAGGTATGAAACATTCATTGCTGTTCTCCAGACACCTTCTAATCTGGTTTTATCTTCCAGAAATAAAACAGTATCATTGGATTAGTGGACCTAAGTTGTTTACAGCAAAAGCACTTGGGAAAGACAGGCCTGAAAATACACCCTTCTATGAAATGAGGCCTCTACACCAAAAGTGTTCCTCTCAGTTGTATCTAGAGTGCTCATACACAACGATAATACCATTTTATCAGCACTCACCTTTTCTGAGAATTTTCCTGCAGGGTTTTTTGAGTTGCTGAAAATTTGTGTTATTACACCTCAGCTGCATGGCACTGAGTTGTAAAGAACTTCTCAATCGCTACAAGGAAAACCTGTCAGACTCTCTTCATTTTTCTTTAATAAATTAACATTGATACAAGCACACTGTTAAAAAGTAATAAATTTCTTCAGTCAAAATAATGCAATTCATAAAAAATGAACTGTGCTTACCTGTTGTATGCCCACAGCATAGGTTTTTAAAAAGAAGTCTGAGAATTCGAAGTATTCTTTAGTAACATTTCCAGGACTTCCATATCTTCAACAGAAAAAGGACACAGATATTTACACTGAGATGTCTGTGGTGTCTGGAAAATACAGTACTTTCTACACCACAAAGGACACTGAGTGGTCTTGCATTAGCAAAGGAAAACTATACCACAGGTTCCTGCTAAGCCAAACTTTCTCACAGAACACATCACTTCCTTTTTCTTTTCTTAAATTATCCTAAGGTAAGATATTATACTCAAGTAAACATAGCTGACTTTTTGTCACAAGCTCTGTAACTTCCATGTTTATGGATTTTCTTTTCAAACCTTCCCTTGCCTTTATGTTTGAGAATATAAACACTTGTAGCTGAGTATAGTAAAATAAATATGTAGTTAGATAGATTTACTTTTCCTGTGGGGCAAGTTTCTTGCCATCTTAAGGGTGTAAAATCATTTCACTAAGAGCTGAGACCAGTAGTTGTGCCAGTGCAAGGCAGAGGAGAGCAGCAGGAAAACCTCTTCTGTGACCACAAGTTGTTTAATTGATCAAACTATCTACTCTACTTGCATGTCAAGTAATGGTACAGACTTGTAACCCAAATTTAGGTTTTTATCAGTTTGTTACCGTTCAAAGAGACGAGCTACAATATGTAATGCCCATTTCTTGCATTTCCACCACACCAGCTCCGGTCTATCATCTTCATCAATTTGCAAAGTCTCCTACAAACATTTATTTTGAATTAGTTATGGCATTTGTTGAGAGAAATTATGCTTTAAACATTCCTTGCTGAGTAAACTAATATAAATAAAGACACAGCATGGAGCAAAGCTTTGATTCTGTTAACAGTTATATGATACTCGGGAACTTGGAATTATCTTAATAGCCAGTATAAGGTGTATGTGCAATACCTGCACTAAGCCTGTACTTTAATTTCAAAATTATGCATATTTTAAAAATGCAAATTTTCAGGTACACTTGAACACTACATCATCTGGCTTAAAAATCCAAGGATAAAAGTCTCAAGAAAAGAACACTTAGAAAATCTGAAACACTGACTGTACCTCAAAAGCCAACACACCAGTATCACAGATATTTACAAAGCTAAAACTCACCAGTGGTACATTTCTATCAATGATGGTCCGGAAGATCTCCATCCACTGAGTCATAGTCTGGTTATTCACCAACTGGAGGGGCAATGCATACTGCAATAAGGGAAAAAACATAGGTATGAAATACTATTTTTCTCTGTAAAAGACAGATCTTTCTGCAGTAGATAAGGAAGATGAGGTTACAAGTAAAATTAAAACCAATCAGGTTACATATCAACACTATTCTGATTACATCTCTCTTGGTACAATTTGAAAAGGAACTTCTGAGCAGACATAATTTGAGGAAAGTTCCTTAGTCTAAGAACTTGCCAACTCACTTTGAATTTTTTTCTTCATAGCCCAGGTACCTTTTAGGACTACAGCAGTATCAGTATTACAGGGTTTGAGCAAACCAGTAGCATTTTAGCAAGCAAAATGTACTCACTACTGAGAGAATGAGATGACACAGTCTTAAGGTATGCCAAGGGAAATACAGGTTGGATATTAGGAAAACATTTTTTTATGAAAAGAGTGATCAATTACTGGAATTGTCTGCCTGGGGAGGTGGTGGAGTCATCATCCCTGCATGTGTTTAAGAAAAGACTGGATGTTGCACTCAGTGCCATGGTTTAGTTGAGGTATTAGGGCATTAGGCTTGGACTCGATGATCTAGAAGGTCTCTTCCAACCTAGTCAGTCCGTGATTCACTACTACTACCTAGCTAGCTACTATCCAGTAAACCTCACTTCTCTACAAAGTCCAAAGAAAAGCAATGATATTCAGGCAAGTTATTGAAAAGAAAAACAGGATCTTGGTATTTTTTAAATTCTCTATCCATTTAGTAACAAACTACCTTCTCTTTTTAATACAGGAAGAATTTTCAGGCTGTTCCTTATGAAGGATCTGGTTTGGTTTCTGATTCTCTGTAAGTACTCCTTCACCAAACTCATCTCAGTAAAAGCCAAACTCATCTCTCTAAAGCGCATGTGCCTTCAATACATAGTATCTGCCAGATTTTCAGCAGATAATGAAAAATGCCTCCTAGTGAAGTGCAGCATTTGACAAATACACTACAATATTCATTACTGACACTTTCAGAAGCCAACCACACAGTCTAGATATCCATACAGTTCATATTAAGTTATGTGCAACTTTATTAAAATAGGAACATTTCTCTAGAGCTACCACGTGCAGAAGCACCCTACATTCATTAAAAATTTAATCAGGGCGATCATTTGACAAGTTTCAAAGTAGAAAAATCTATAAATATCCTATTTCTACAACAGCTGTTTATTGTATATGACTTTTCCTATCCAAAAGGGTATTCTTATTCCATTATACCTCTGAATGTACTGAAAGGGCACTAATTGTGCCCAGCAAAGTAAAAGTTTGGTTTTCCTCTACACAGATGCCAACCTGAACAAGAGCATAGAAGATTTTTAAGATTTGTTTCTGAAGCAGTACAGAGTAATGGGAGTTATCAGGCAGAAGTTGGATCATCTGCTGCTGAATCCGAGGCAAAAATATTTGCATGGCTGCTATAAGAGGATCGCGTTCCTCTGCCTTTTTGTACCTGCAAAGGAAACAAAAATGTTGGTCCAGGATCTACACACTGGTGATTCTAATACCTATTCCACATCAACCATTTAATTTCTGTGCCATAAAAAAACAAGAAAAGAATATCCAGCACTCACTCAGTCACTCTCCCCTCCTCTAACCCCCATCTGAACCCTTTGTGCAAATTCATTAAAAATATCTATAAGAAAATGGAAAACAATGAACACTGCCTTACACAAAGGCAGTTACTGAGAGGAAGAACTACTGCTCCTTAATACTGACTCATCACTTCACAGGAGCAGTGACAGGACTCTGCTGTTCATACCAATGCCAAACCCAAGTTGGGTGCTGAACAAATGGGAGTGAACAGTCACAGAATGGCGAAGATAATTCATTGCTTTGGACAAGATTCTTTTTCTCCCTTTACATTCCTTTTTTATGGTTTATACATATGTTTCTAACAACAGGCAAGTAAAAAAAATGTAAGTGATAAGCCCCACTACATTGCTCCAAATTTATGCTTTGTGGATTTAGATAACAGGAAGATGTGACAGGCAATAATATGCAATAGCATTATATGACAATGACAACACTGTATTTAAAACAAGGAAATAATTTACATTCACAGAATTTGAGGTATCTTCAAACAAAGGAAGTTAAAAACCTAAGGATTTTTTTTTTACAGCCAGATCAAAAGTACAAAGCCTCAAGAAAAAATTCTCAGTAAATTCATACAGTTTATTGCTGGCAGCTCTGCTTTCAATTCACTAATGATACAAAGATGATGAATATTTTTTATTTATTTGCAGGAAAGGAAGCATATGATAATTATTAATTCCCATTTTCTATCTGAATTCCCTTGTAGAACTGCCAGTGCTCTTAAGAATGTCATTTTCAGTAAGCAACTTATACTGAAAGTACCAATTCCTCATCTACTGATGGACATCAACTTACTCATATGTCTTCACCAGCTGATAGAGGCACAGGAGGCTCCCAAGCCAGCTCCCACTGTTTGGAGACTGCAGGTAGTATCCTATCTTGTCTACCACAGCTGTCCAGTGGCCAGGAAAGTCATGTTTAATGATAGCACGGAGGCACATTGTCAGCTGGGCTCTAGTGCAGGAGGGGAAAAAAAGAAGTGAGTAAGGTCGTGCCATAGTGTTAAATTAAAGCATAAATCCCAAATCTTGGATAATTGGCTACAATATCTACACTATGTCATAAGTACCATACATATTTTGACAGCATTGGAAGAGCTCTGGGAAGTAGCAGAGGAAAAGAAAGAAAAAAATCAGACAGGATTAACTTTAAAGTATAAACTAATTTCAGAACATTTTAGCTAGTTTTTCCCTCTTCACATGTATCAAGCAGCATTTTAAAAGAATTAATTGCTTATGAAACCAGCTAGCCTTCTGCTTGGAAAATGAATGTTTATACTTGCTTATCAAGCCAAAAGTAACCACAAAACCACAAATGTGTGTGTTTTCATTAAAGAATAACGGCCTGTGTTCCTTGAGGAACCAAGCCACAGGTTCCTCAAGAAATTACAATTTTCCTGAGATCTTCTAGAACAGCACTTTCTCAACCTCCAAATTATATGGCAGAGCCAATTAAAGAATATCTGTTTCTCTCCTGCCACACACTTTTTAGATGCTACTCACAAGGCAGAACTGTTGATTGACTGAACTGAGGTGTGACTAAAAAAGCTGAGCAGCACTGAACTAGAAGTTGGGGAGAAATACTTTCAGTTCTGCTATGAAACAAAAAAGCAAAGCCTGCAGAAAATATTCGTTTCCATCCTATCAGCCTCACTTTAATTAATGAGGTGAACAATCACAAACTAGTATGTCTGTGATTCTTAACTATTCTTCCAGCTAAAGCAGAACCACAATTCTTCATGCTATTAACACCTTAAAACCAAGAACCCTAATACACAGTTAAATACTGGGGTTACAAATAAAAATGGATAAAGTAATTAAGAAAAGGGCTACTAGAAAAAAAAATATCTTTTGACACTATTTCCCTGAATGGCTAATTCAATACTGCAGACAGCCTCGTATACACTATCTGCCTTGAATCAGCTGAACAGACAGGCTGTCACTACAGCAAGTGTTGTAAGACACTTTGAACAACACCCTTAGAGGATAAACCACATCATAGGGCTCATGGCCAGGTTACTACTTTTCTGAAAAACAAGCACACATGAATAAGTGTAAACAGATTATTATTACTTCTGCAAACAAAGTACTTGTCTCATCTCCCAAAACATCATGATTCTCACGTTAACAACATCCAGACCAGCAGGTCTGAAAACATGAGCAACAGAAACATCTCTGTGCACAGTAAGGTACCTCACTAAGTCAGGAGAACGAATTATTCCTTCCACGATGTTATCCCGAATCTGCTGACGATCATTTTCATGAATATTAAATGGAAAAACCGCTTCTCCAGGAGGTGGCTCACGGTCTGGCCAGTACTGTGTCACCATGTTCTTCAAGTAAATGGCAGCTAAAAATAGGCAGTGGGGAAAGAATAGTTTATTTCTACACATTGCCTAGTGCTCAGCATGTAGAACAGCTAAAAGTAGAACAAAGAGTTGAAAAGGCAACTGAAAACCACCACCTGAACTCTTAACAATTATGGGCATTGAGCACAGCTGAGTCAGAAAAACATTTTTCATATGATTTCACACAAGATCAGGCTCAAGCATTTGATCAGAACAGAAGAGGATAATATTTCTACCAGCATCTATCCAGGTACGTTCTTTACAACAGAAGTCTTCCATATGAACATAATATCCCATTATTCTAAACAAGCCAATAAAAATCTACTTATCTGTGTTTTCACTCATCCCTAAAACAACAACTCAGGCTCAGAAAGTGAAGTTTTGGAAGGCTCATGTAAACAAATCACTGCGCACACAGATGGGACACTCTGGTTGGGGAAATGCCCAGTATGAAATTGGCACGTGGCCTACCTTCTACTGAGACAGAAATGTTTGTTGTGAATTCCCTAAGCTTTATTTCTTCAGTAGGATTTCCCATAATCCCTTCGAATTGTTCCCTTCTGTCTAACATGAAAAAACCAAGAAAAATAAAGTTAATCTTCAACAGAAAATAAAGCAGCATTTATGCATCAGTACTAAAATGCCTGAAGGCATTCTTCAGGAAATATAAGAAATATGGTATGAAGCATTAAAGGAATGTACATAATAAACTCTTATGCCTGTATACTATTTTGGTTGATTACTAGCTAGGGTTTTAAAGTATAAATAAGATATCCTTGGGTGTAATCATTTCTTTTGGTGATAACAAATTGCAAAGTATGAAAATATGTAGTGTGTAAAATATTTTATAGGAGCAAGAGGAAAAACAGATCTTTGTCTATGACATGCCAGACTAGTCAGACAAGAAACAGGTCCTGAGAGACCAGCCCAAGACTTTGATATATTTTGTCCATAGATCTTGTTATTAAACAAATTCTTGGCTTTTAAAAATTCCCAGAGAAATCTGCTGGCTTGCAAATATGAATTAAATGTGCTTTTCCATTTTACACCCCTATTCTGTAAAAAAAAAAAAATAAAAATTACATTCTACATAGTTGGTTTTTTCCCTGAATGATACTGAAATGAGAGATTAATTTATAAAAATGACCTTATGGAGTTTAGATTAAGCTTCCAACTTTACTACAGAATGGACTAACAACACCATTCAAAGTAGGATTATCTTTGAAAAACTAAAGGCCAGCATGACAAACAGAATATGTCAGCATGCTCCAAAGCACTCAGGGGATTAATGGGATCTGTACAAAAAAACCTCAACAGTGCTTCTATGGGAAATGCTGTTTCACAGGATAAAAACATAGCTGTGAATGAAACAGTATTAATTAATTTACTGAAAGACCTGAATATAGTCTCTATATCTGACAAAAATATTATACAGGAGTAGTTAAAATGGATTATGATAATTTAGAATATGATCTTCCACAAATGCACACCCTCAAGTTAACTGCACCACTATACCTAAACTCGCACACACAGCTGAGCAATCCTTCCAGACATGCTCAGATTTTAACTGTGCAACTTATCAGTGATGTGACCTTCCTCCATATCTACTTATCTAAGTCACCAAGATACCGAATAAATGTTTGTGGCTACCCTTGATCTATGAATTAAGAAGTTATTTCCATTTTTCAGGAATGTTCACTTTTCCAGGGAAAAGAGATTCAAATAGAGAAACAGGTACTCAAATGTGATACCCTTTTCTATTTTTAAATTCACACTTGTCTTGGCATCATTACTTCTGTACCACCAGGAGAAATAAATACCTAAGGGTTCTCAGTTTTGAGTAGTAATCACATTTTTTCATATCTATCACAGCACTCCAGAAGGGATCACTATAAACACAGGGAAAGCCAAAGTAGGACTCTATCCTATATCCATGGTTTTATCTGACCCTCATGATGGAAAGAAACAGCAAAGATGGATCCTTTTCATTCATCCTTCAGAACAAACCTGAACTGCCTTACAATGCAACAGTTCAAGGATCTGTTCAAGTAACAGACTGACTGAAAGAAAACAGAACAAGGGATTTTATCTCACCTGCTTGACGCACCGGAAATTCAACTTGATCGGACACTATGATTTGCAGCAGACTTGGAGCAAAGTTGATGATCTTATAGGACTGAAATACACAGACAACACAGTTAGTAAGTCACTATGTTTAAAGCAGACTTTATAAGCAAATGCTGAATGAGAAATACAAACCAAGGATTCTGCACTGCTTTTGCATCCTCCTCATGGATGTATGAAGGGTTTCAGGACTTGAATTTAACCAGATCTGCAGAAATCTAAATAATTACTCATAAAAGCAAAGCATGCTACAGCACATGGGCGGAATAAGTAATGTGGTATGGTTCTCAATTAGATATTAGTGATAATGAATATTTAAATAATAGTAAGAATATATAGTGAAAAACACTAGATATCTGTCTTTGAATTATACAGTTTAGCCCTGTAAGTCAAACAGACATTGACAAGCTTCATCAATACATGTTGTTTATTTGCAAAACAGTTTGTGGAAGAACAGTAATAGCAAAGAGATAAAAAAAAATATAGAATTGTTTTCAAAGGTAAATAGTATCTGCATTAGCTATATACAACCATCTTTTAGCAAACTAGATGTATAGTGCATCTCAATAAAAACTGGGGAAACAGTGGGACAAACATGTTCAATTAAAATCAAATGTAGGCAGATAACACTTCAAAACCAACAGCCTTCATGGGAACTTTTCAAACACTACATCAGCCATGCAGCTGAAGAATTTCAAAGAGAAAACAATGCTCAGTGAACTTCTGAGCAAAGCACACCAGATTTAAAAGATGTGACAGCATTATCCTGCTGCCATCCACCAGGGCTCCTCCAGAGAGGAATTGCTGACTCAGCGTGGTGCAGTTACTACTAAGTCTTGGCAGATCATTACTGGTAGGTAAGATCTTTCATCCCTTGGATCCATGCGTTTTATGTTCAAAGAGTGAGGTTTCTTGGGGCTAGATGGCAGCAGCTTTCTGTATTTCACCTTTTATAGTATTTCTTCCCACTAGATTATGCCTGGCAGTTCTGTGGTTGTTCCCGAGCAGTGCTTTATGCACAAGTATAGAACATCCTCCCATAAACTCTGCCTCATTCTAAAGCTGTGAAATAAAAGATACTTTCTGCCCTTCATGTCCCCAGTTCTTTGATCTACCATATCCATAACAAGGTAAAATTACACTGCTTTCATGATGTCTACGTGTCCCCTGCATCGCGACACTATCATTCGATAATTTTACCAAATGACTTAACTTTCTGGCCCTCATTTTATTCACTATAATGACAGTGTAATTCTAACTCAGAGACTCATTTGATGTTTATAGAGTAATCTGAGATCTGAGATAAAAGCAGTAGTGGCAAATCAAAAGCATACTCTTCTGCAATTTCCTTCTCTATAAAGTTTAATTATCCCTAAGAAATGCTCCAAATAAAGTAAAAGCTGTAACACCCAGCACAGGAAATCTATCTACAGAAGATATGCTGAACTGGTTGAAGCATACTGGATTCCAAAGATCACCTTTTAATCCAACACCCTGGAGTACAAAGCTTGCCCTTCAGTCACTACCTGACAACACTGGTGGGTTCTGATGGGGCCACAATCATCTGCAGCATCCTCCCAGCACTCAATACCCAATTTGCACGAAGATAAGGAAAGCACAAGAATTCCCAGCAGCACAGAAAATCAAAACCTGATGCATGAACTCTAACCATCCTTTTTGTTCTCAATAGTGCTTGCATACTGATGTCAGACCCAATCTACAAAGCTTTTACTACAAACACACCGATTAAAAATGCAGCTTTAGGGGGTTATTTGGTGGTGGTGGTTTCCTGCTGCAATCCCACCACTACCACATTTAGGCGGGACACAGTGCTAACAATATTATTTCCCTGTCCAAACAGTTTTTACTGAATCTACATTAAAATCACTGTTACTTCAGGAAGCTTTATGGGTACCACTTGTGCTGGTGTACAATTGCTCTCCCTGAAGTTCTGCCAGGATCTACACAAATATGGGTATTTACCGCCGTGCCAGACCGGCTCAGCGAGCGCCCAGAGTGACAAAAGCCCTGTTAGGCAGACGAAGGCACAGTGTCCCCGAGGGGCTCCCATCCCCACCACACAGCCTTGTGTGCGTGTCTTTACACATCACCAGGCCCATTAAATCCTTCTGTTCCCTATTATTGCCATTCCCATAATTTACATTTTTACATAGTACTGTTTACTACTCGTTATCAGAAACAAGAAGACTGTAGAAATCAACAGAGACTGTGAGCCCACGTTAGAAACAAGATACACCATTCTGTTGTATTTGTGAAGCTCAAATTACATCCTGCTCATCTGTGCAGCAACAAACTCGGGTCAGGAAAACTAGATGCTGTTTGCAGTTTTTAGAACAGAGGACTATTTGTAAAGCTGCATGCAGCAACATTTTTCCTATACCAGCACATTCTCGTTTGTTTAGTTGTCATGCTAATTGCGATCTTTGGATGTGTCCCTTCCCTGCATTGCTCTGGCCATTAGCAAACAAAGCGGAACCTATCACAGGAGCAGGTGCAGAGCAATTGTCAGGTCTATACTGTGACATGGAAATAGACCTGCAAGAGACCTTGGAGTTGGATAAGTTCAACAAGACAGTTCTTTACATCACTGCAGCTGCACCTTAACACAAGGAGAGCAGGAATATTGTCAGTGCCACAGAAGGAACACAAAACTACCTCCTGATGGTGAAGAACCGTGCCCAGGCGCCACAGGGAGGCACCAGATGGTTGAAATAGACCTTCAGCACAGCTCCCACAACACAGCACGGTGCTTTGTGCACTTGGTGAATAATTACACTGCCTTGAACCAACACTGTTGGGACCTGGTAAAACTTTTCATGAAAGTGCTGATCCATTGGGGCATATGTTTATTTTGAAAGAGAAAGTGAAAGTTTTTGAAAACAAACCTTCACAGAGTACTTACAGAGAGAAATTCTTTTAAAGCTCTGTAAAACACTTGCAGGCTGTTCTTGTAAGAATCCCAGACCAGAGCATTTATGTTAAAACAGAATCCCACTTAATTTCCACTAGGATTAAGAGGATGGGACACAGCAATGTGCAAAGCTAGCAGCTATACTGGGAGAGGTATACAGCATTGGGAAGGCATAATTGGGTAAATTAGCAGCAATGGAGAAGAGCTGCATATGTCCCATGCACATTGTTCCATCTGTGTCCACTGTCTCAGGATCTGTGCACTGCAGCTGCATGGCTTTTTGCACTCTATTCTTTCACCTTTGGCCTGATGTATCCTTCCCTGTGTCACCATCACAGCTCCAGCCTCAAAAGATCAGAGAACTCATCTTTTTCTGTCTTTCTCCTCTTACACTTGATTAGGTAAAGAACATATGACACCCAAGCGAGGCTCAGATGGGCCACTGAAAAACATCAAGGCGAAGATCATCACTTGCAAAGGGCTAGAATACAAGGAGAGATAAGTAGCAAAAAATAAATTAAAATCTCCCCAGATGGATCATACTGAAGCAAATAGTTCTTCCATCTAATGTTCAGATCTGGCTCCCAGGTTCTCACACATCATACACTACTAAATTCACTTGATGAAGCACTATTCTTGTCTTGATTGCTGTCATATTTAAAGACCGCAATTGCTCCAGAACCACAAGAGTCAGTAACCTTCCCATTCTACTGATGGCAACCACAGTGTCAGAGTGCAGAATGGCACTGAGAAGTGCTTCTTCCCTTGCAAAACATCAGGACACTCTAGGACAATGGATCTGGGAAATCTGGAAGCCTTTCTTCAGGTTCTGCAGCCAAGATCATCCTTCTCCACCAGTAGTAAACATCATTTTTATACCTCTGAATACAAGTATGGCACAAAAAAATCACTGAAAAAACAAGGCACTACATCTTTGCAAAAACAAACACACAGAAGAAATTTGTACCTTGAATTCATGAGTAATTAATTTTTACAAAGATAATTTCAAGGCTTAAATACATCTGATCCAAATGTTCAGCTACCTGGTTTACCAAGTCTTATTTTCTGTTTCTGTGTACTGAAAATGTATACTTACAAATTCCATAAGCAAACTTATTTCTGTAGGTGTTACTAGCATTTTCACTCTTGTTTTTTTTATACTATTAGTCACAGACAGTTGTTAAAACAAACCAGAACTTCAAAAGACGCTTTTTTCTTTCCCCGCCTATATACAAAGGTACTATGTGGGGAGGGGAAAACACAGTGTTTCCACACAGAGTGAAAATAAGCTTGTGTAAGAACCCACCTGAATTTCTTCCCTATATGAAGTATCAAAGAAACTTCACTTTCCACGTAACTTTTAGTTATCCAAGTCAATTTCCTCACCAAATTGGTCTCAGTTTTTTCCCTCTAGACATCATGAGATGCTCACTGGCACCTCCAGAGTGGCCTTAAGATCCCTGACTACCACAGCAGCCAGCTCAACAACGACATGCAAGATATGGAAGGAAGCCAAACTTTATTCCAGACTCTTCTGCTTTTGGGTAATCTTTTCAGACTTCCAGCACTGCTAATCAGTTGCTATCAAAGCCAAATTACGTTAACTCCTACTCAATATTTAAAAAGCCCAATTGTATTTCTGCAATTGAGTTCTTGTTTCCTCCTTTGCTACAGGCCAAAGGAATGCGTTCCAGCATGTTGAGCCACTGAAGATCAATGCATAAAATCTGTATGGAAATCCTATCTGAACTGGAATTAGAATGACTCTCTATGTTCAGTAATCAGACAGTGTATTTCACAACGCTCCAAGAACTGGCACATGAAAGCAGGATATAACCATAATGTAAATAAATAAATGAACCCAGGAAAAGTCCTTTAAGTCCATGAGACAGATGTAACAGAAGTAGTAGCCTGGAACAGATATTGACAAATTATGCACAGAAACTGAGTATATTTCTTGGTATGATAACTAACTGTTCTACTAAGTACAGTGTGAGTGATGAATATCAAGTGCCAATTACGTGACACAGCTGAACTACAAAAAGGCAAGGCAGGGGAGCAAAAGAAAAAGAAGAGGATGGAAGGAGAAGGAGGATGGAAGAAAATGTACACTTAGAAACCTAAGAGGCTAAAAGGGAAATCACAGCAATTACACTACATAGACACTGACTTGGCAGGAAGGAAATTACTGCTCTAGTTTAGCAAGAATCAGATTTCAAATAAATCCCATGCTTACAGTTGTGTTCAGATCACAGAGAGAAGTGAAGTTTGTTGATGATTTGGAAGTAGCATCAACTAAGGAGACAGATCAGAAAAATCCTACTAAGAACTGAATGATCTATGTAACTGCAGCAACAAAAATGGAGTGAGGTAAGACGCCAGAGTACATGGCCAGGTACTCAAGGATGACTGAATTTCTCCTAAAAACTTGAGGTTTCTGAGTGAAGAACAACAGAATAAAAGATTTGGTATATTGAATGATAAGAAACAAGTAGATGTTGGACACAAATAAGGTAATTGTAGATTTAGTATTTAATGAGGTATTAGCAGCATTGAGCACAAGACTTTCTGGAAAACTGCAAATAAAAACGACCAGACTCCACAAGAAATTCTGAAGGGAAAGAATTCTGAAGGTAAACTGACACAGAGAAGAGCTGTGCTCCTATTACTAGATTTCATAAATTCAGTTTTATGATATGGCAATAGAAACACAGCTTGCTGAGGCTAGAAAAACAGGCCTCTAGGGGACCAGCCTTTGAGAAACCTGTTCTAGTTTAGAAGTAAGAGCGGCACAAATGGATATAAATGGACCATAAGCTAATTTTGGCTCAAAATTAACATTTGTTTTTAGCTGCAAGAGGAAGAAAATTCACAAGCAGCCTACTAATAGATATAAAAAGGAAATAAAAAAAGGAATTCTGATTCCATTTCTGAATGCAGTTAGGTGATAATCCAGAAGGCAGACAGCAAATTCATTGATTTGGGTGTATCTTTACACAGGTGCAGGAACATACAGAGGAGAAAGAAGCATTTTCAAACATGCTGGGTCTTCTTACAGATAGAAAAGCTTCTCTATTCCCCATGCTCTACACTGTAAGCAAACTATAGAGTCAGGACTATTAGGATATTGTTCTAAAAGACTGTACTGGTACAGCACTGAGGTGCCTACAGCCAGGCACTGTCTTGGTGCACCTAGTAGGATTTGCAGTGTATGGGAAGCTCATGGCACTACCTGGATTCAAAGCTGAATACCAACATACACTGCAAATGAGCTAACACAGCCAAATTTTACCTCAACACTCCTGAACTCGTCCCTGTAACTATGGCACACAGAATAAAGGTGACTCCTGTTCTGTTCAGCCAAGGGCTCCATCACCACCTCAGGTACTTATTGCTGGAGAGTTTTCTCTTTGGTTGGTGGATTGGTCCCTTTGCTAGAACAAGACAAATGCTAGAACAGCACCTGGATTCCTGCACTTGCAGGAACACAGGGACATGTCAACACTACCATCAGACATATGGGAGGGGGGTCTGATGTGTGACTTTAAGGCCTTGCTTCAAAAGCACTAAAATGTTTCATGTCCAAGTCCCACTTTAAGCAACACTGCTCAGGAGCACTTTTGTTCCTCTCATCCAAAGAGTCAAGTCAAACTGCATCAGCACATTATGTCAGATACATCATGCTTCACCTAGTAACAGGAATCCTACACAAACGCAGGTATGTCTTGATTCCAAGATTCAATCTTTATAATAGAAAAAAGAAAATGCAAAAAAGTATTTTAAAAGAAAAATCTGCATCTCAACCTGTTCTCAGTAAGTCTGCTTGCATTCTTCTTGAATGTAAAACCTGTGCCTTTCATGAGACTTGCACTATCCATCGACTTAGAACATTTTACAGCTCTCAAAATGCTTTCAAGACTGTTCCTGAGCTTCACAGTACTTACTGGCAATGACAGCGTTAGGAGTAGAACTCAGGAAACCAGAAACTGCCTCTTTGTTCTAAACAGAACACTGTAGTAGCAGTGGTTTGTATTGTTTTCACTGCTGTGCAGCAGGCTGCTGACAAATATTTGTCATTTCCCACTCAGCCCTTCACAGTAGGCATAAAAACAGATACTGATGGGTTTTTTAAGTAACTATGCCAAAAAGAGAAGTCTTGCATCTTTATCTGAATACTCTCAATGTCCAGCACTTAATCCACTGAATCACTAAAGGAATTTACCAACTCCTAAAGCAAGGATTAGCTGTATCTAATTCAAAAGGAGTTTTAAGTTGTCTAAATATAAAACTAAGCTGAAGGAGCAATCCTGAATAGCGTAACTCCTGACAGCCAATTCTCGTTGACTGTTTTGTTAACACACCAACACAACCAAAAAATCCCGAGTCCTCAAAAAGAATTGATCAAATGCTCCATCAAAGCATAAAAATGAAAGCTTAATTAATGCTGCGCAAGCGAACTTTCTTTTCTCGAACGTTCAAAGGTTGGGGTCACAGTTTCATTCAGTGCATACTGCCGCTACTCTAGCAAAAGGTGTTCCTTTGCTAGGAAGAGAGTGTTGGGTACTGGAACTGGCTCCCGGGGAAGTGATCACAGCACTAAGCCTGACAGATACAAAGTGTTTGGACGACACTCTCAGGCACACGGGATTCTTGGGGATGGTGCTGGGCAGGGCCAAGAGTTAGACTCGATGACCCTGATGGGTCCCTTCCAGCTCCGCATATTCTATAATTCTATGATTAACTGTATGATGCCACGAAACCTAATGCGCCTTTCTACAACTTTCCCTCGCCGCGCTGCCGAACGGGACAGAACGCGCCCCCCCGAGCGTCACTGCCGCCCGTCCCCCGCCAGCGCCAGGGCGCGACCCGCGCAGGGCCACATCAATGTCATCCCTTCCAACATCGAGCGGCAGCGCCCCGGCCACGCCGAGCTCCGGGCTGCCGCACTCGGGAGCGTCTGCCCTGGAGTCACAGCACCGCGGCCACTGCCGAGTGACGGCAGCGACCCGCCCGGCCCCGCTGCGGACTGGCGGTCCCGGGGCGGAGCAG
>VWYI01047944.1:52783-80740 GCA_013399455.1 Anthoscopus minutus
GGGTCGCCCCCCGCCCCTGCCGGCGGGACCGGACACCCCCGTGCTGCGCGTGGGGCGGGCCGCCCGCGGGTTCCCCCTTACCTGGTTGAGCTCGTTCTCGGCAGCGACGCGCAGCTTGGGGTCTATGGTGCCCTTCAGCGCCTGGATGATCCTGTTGGGATCCATCTTGGCCTTCGCCCGCCGGCAGGCAGCGCTTCCCCGGGGCGGCAGAACGCGGAGGAGCCGCCGCTAGCGTCGCCACCCCCCCGTGCCACCAGCGCGGGCCCGCGTCCCCCACCCCCCCCGGCCCCTCTCCACAGCCATTCACCGGTTTGCGACAGCTGGATATCGGGAAACGGGTGCTGCTTTACGGCCGCGGCGCCGCCTTCTGGCTTCGGAAAGGGGTCGGCGAGAGGCGGCCGCCATCTTGCTGTACGGCTAGGAGCCGGTCAGGAGGTCTCGTCGGGGCGGGGTTTGCAGGACGTGACTCCATGGGGGCGGCCATGTCGCTGTACGGAACGCCCGGGGTGGCTCCTGCGGCGCCCGCACGGGTTACTTTTAAATTAGGATTTAAAAATCTCATTTTTCTTTCTTGCTAGTTGACTCTTGTTTTTCTAGGTAGCTTTTCAGTTTTCATGCTAGGCTTGGGTATTCTGTATTTGTTACCTCGCGAGTCGTTCGCACAAAAATTAAGAGAACGCGGGGACCGAGCGAGGTGGTGAGGTGAGGTCCATGAAAGAGAACTGACATTGGTCATGCTTATCTAGGTGCCGCAGGAATGTTCTCTGCGCAAGAACGACAGACAACATACCGGAAGACAGAAATTTGCTGCAAGGAGCTTACTAAAATGCACAGCTGGGTCACACATCATAATTCCTACTCTGCTTCTAAGGGGGTTTCTGTGTGATACTTGTCCTTATTATTATGTAGGTTAGTAGAACTTGAAAAGGGTTTACTTTTCTTAGTGCTGTTTGTGTGTGAGAGGGGGTTGGAGATGCTTCCCCCTCAGGTTGTCCACCTTTAACACTTCAAAGCTCAAAACACTTGCCCCACCCTGCTTCTCCACCTCTTGCCTGTTGTTTACCCCCTTAAATCCTAAAACATGCAAGTGAACCAAAGATTTAAGCATCCGTGCAAGTGTAAGAAAGATGTCTGTCAAAGGTGTAATTCTCAGATAAACAGACCAGAAAAACCTCTGACTAATACAGTTTTGGTGAGCTAAATCCTTTGGTTACTTCTGCTGGTGATGTTTTACGTAACATTTACAAACCAGAGATGTGATTAACTGGTAGGAAGAACAGAAAGACTGTTTGCTGTGCTTAGGAGGAGTCAAACACAACAGCAATTACAAGATCATCTCATTATATAGCTGCCTTAATAATATAGTTGGACAGTATGTCATTTGTTCATTGTAATTACAATATAAACCAATATGTTAAAGCAGCTGGTGCTGTAGTGCTTAAATAATAATTTTTAAAATGTCCCTTAGTAACTTTGCCTCTAATTAAAAAGGAATCAAACTGTCACAGTAAAGGGCACCTACCTGGCTCATGACCTGACATGGAGGTCATGAGCTCACTTGTGTTTTTCATCACCTTTTGAAGTGTTGCAGAACACCTGATCATTATCTTTCCTTTCTCCTGTGATGCAGCTGTACAGCATCTAGCAAGAAACCGTAGGTACTTTCATTGACCTTTCCATTTCTTCTTAAAAGCAGATGAGAGTATGCTCAGTAATCATAAAATTCAAACAAAAACAATATTAGTGTAAATATATATATTATTAACGATGGTAATTCTTTGTTGCTGTCCCATTTTGTTTAAAGGAATAAATTGTCCAGGGAAAACTGCCCATTTAAAAATCTTGGATTCCATACCATAGAAAATCCAAATTGTTTTAAAAGATTTGTAGTGGTGTATCTCTATTCCCTTTTCAGAAATTAGCATGTTATGGACAGTTTAAGAGCAGTTCTGTTTCATTCCACTTCTTTGTATTCATCCATGGTAGGTAAACCTAGAATTTATTAAATTTATTTATTGAAGGACTTCTGTAGACCAAGTGATGTAAAATATACCAATAAAGAACAGAATGTACTTGAAGGGTATTTATTATAACATCTTGCTAAACCGTTTTTCAGAATTTTATTGCACTTACTACTTGCATTTAAAATGCCACTTTTAGGGTTGCAAGCATTGTAGTCTACCTGTTTCCTGGGTTTGCTGGATGCCCAGTACTTATGTTAGCCTAAAAATAAGTTTAGTCATTAATTGAAATATTTTTATGTGACTTTGAAAACTTCAGGATGAAAGTAACTACTTGTAAGCAAGAACTCATATGCCTTTTTTGTTAGAGCAAAGATTCTGTTAATATTTGGTGTTTCATCTACTTGCAATGAATGATTGGATTTGTTTTTTAAAATTTGTTCTTCTACCCTGCAAATAAAGAATCTGAGGTAAAATTCAGAATTTTTTCTTGTCAGATCTCTAACTGCTGGTGACAGAAGATCCAATGTGAAGGGACAAGTGAGATACTAAAAAACTAAAACAAATTAAATCAAAGTTGCACTAGTATGCAAGTAAGGAAAAAAAGAATGTACCAGGAAGATAGGGAGATAATGCAAAGCGAAGATGTGGGGTTTTTAAAGCTCCAAAGCTTTCCTGGTGTGCTATAACAGTATTGTAAAGTATTTAGAACAATCTCATTTTAAAATTCAGTTGTGAAGCCAAGGATTTTCAAAGTAACCAGACTGACCTGAACAAAAATTAGACCTCATTCTTTACAGAGTTGCCATCAAGATAACTATTAAATTCAAGAATTTTGAGAAAAACTTGAAAAGCCTTAAATCTTGCAGGTTACTTGCAATTAGTCCTTTGAATTTTGCTGGCTTTGAAATGCACTCTGGTGAGGTCTCAGCTGCACCTAACACACTTTCTGCTGGCATATCTCTTTTCATGCCAACCAAGTCCCTTTAGGACAGCACCTGGTTGTAAG
This sequence comes from Anthoscopus minutus, assembly GCA_013399455.1. Classification (NCBI taxonomy): domain Eukaryota; kingdom Metazoa; phylum Chordata; class Aves; order Passeriformes; family Paridae; genus Anthoscopus; species Anthoscopus minutus. The sequence continues at coordinate 55,754 of VWYI01047944.1, forward strand.
TTGTAGTTAATAACAGACACTCCTGAAAAAGCATGAGAAGGAAAAGAGTGCCCCTCTGGTTCATGTGCAACAGGCTAAAAGCAAACCACTGTATTCAATGCAGGTTTTACTTCATTTGTAGTAAACTAACGACTAAATGATAACTAATGATCGCTAAAGTGACTGGATCTGTACTTAGCATAAAGCCTACATTCCATCCACATCTCAAACCTTACTCTAGGGCCTAAAAGCTGTATGAACTAAATACTTTCCAACCAGATTAGTACTTTACAATATTATTTTTTCAAGTGCAACACTGCCAGGAAACATTCAATTCACAAATGCAAATAAGGTTTTTTCATTCTTAATAGAATTGCTTATAGCTGGAAGAAAATTTAGTTGATCAGAGACTTGTGAACAAGTGTATAACTAGGGTTAATCCATTTTTATCTGGCAATGGTACTGTATCTGTCCAATTATAATACACAACAGACTTTTCATATTTTTCACAAGACATGTATAGTTTTAATAAAGAGCTAGCAAGGATGATCTGCAGCAGATAAATGTATTCCAGTCCTCCAAACACAAGCCCCTGATCAGAGTTAAAATTCCAAAGCCATCTCCCTCGCTGACTGTTTTGTTCGAGTAGCTGTAGATAACAAAGCAATCAGGGGCAAAAAGGTGCCTAAACTTAACTGGCAGGACAGAGCAGTGACATTCTCTGTACCACCACTGCAGCCTGCAGGATGGAGGAATTCGGCCATGGCAGTGCTGGGAGATTATTCATTGTCTCCCCTCACTTCCATGACCCGGAAAACACCCCATAAAAGTCAGAAATCCATTAGAATTTTGAAAACTTTAAGAAAGCCTTTGTCACAGTTGAACCCCACTGAGCTGGCAGCTCAACCCACACAGCCACCCCCCTCCAGTGGGACAGAGAAAAGAACTGGAAAGGCAAAAGTGAGAAAGCCCTTGGGTTTCGATAAAGACAATTGAACAGGTAAAGCAGAAATTCAAGCAAATCCAAGCAAGGAATAATGAACCATTTCCTATGGGCAGGCAGGTGTTCAGCCATTTCCAGGAAAGCAGGGCTCCATCACAGGTAATGGTGACTTCAGATGTCAGACACTGTAACTCAAATGGCCCTCTCCTCCTCCTTCCCCCAACTTGTATTGCTAAGCACATCATCATCTGGTCTGGGGTATCCCTTGGGTCAGTTGGGATCAGCTGTCCTGGCTTTAACGCCTCCCAAATCCTTGTGCTTCCCCAGCCCGCTCTGGTGTGGCAGTGTAAGAGGCAGAAAAGGCCTTGAGTCTGTGCAAGGCCTGCTGGGCAATCACCAAAACACCCCTGGGTTATCAACACTGTTTTGGTCACAAGTCCAAACTACAGCCCTATACCAGTTACTCTGATTAAAATTAACTCTCTCCCAGCCAAACCATTACACCCTCTTATTTCAGGGTAGTTCCAATATTTCGGTGATGTCAAGATAAGGAAACAGAAATTTACTCACTATGAAAGCAGTGTTTCTTACCTTTAAAGTTTGTCTTCAGCAGGCTGCACAAGAGAAGTAAACAGGAGAGAATTTAGGTTGTATCTGATTTGCACAGCAGACAGCAATAGGAAATTTAGCAGAACAATGATGCCCCTTTGTATGTTTTAATTAGATCCAATTATAATCCTTGTATAGTTAAGGCATTTCCTAATGCTATGAGCCAATCAACTTCATTTAACAATTACCGAGGAAAAAGGAGTGTAAATACAACTTACACTGTCAAGACAGTATTTACATGAAAACTACACAGTAAAGTGTTTCCAGGTTGTGAAGCTCACCTGTTAAATGCTTTGCCTAGAAGCAGAATAAAGAACTAGGTCGTTTGTCTGGACATACTGACTAGACTAAAACTGTGTCAGTAGAAAAATGCACTGAAACATTCTGAAGTAATTTGAGAAGCTTTCAAAAACAATTATTAGTCTAGAAGCATAATGAGATAGCCCTACCCTAGTGTTTATCTTGGAAAAATCATATAACATTTTTAGCTGTTTTGGAGATCAGAAGAGCAATTTTCTACCATTGGATTTTGGCCAACTATGGGTAAGGAAAAAAGGTGCTTGGCCTGGTCTTCTGCAGTGGTTTTTTTTAAGCACAGTCTTAGCATTTAAGCTGTCACAGCCTTTTGAGTTGCTTCTAGTCTGAAACCTTTAGGACAGTACCTGTGCAGTTGTATTTACCCCCCTTTTTGTAACAGAGATTAGTAAAACCTGTGTTCACAGCTAGCTAAAAACACAGCAAAACCCAACAGGTCTAGCTAAAAAGGTACTATGTGAGAAAAGCACAAGATTAAATCAATCATTTTTTATTTATTCTAAGGATGAGACTAATCCAAGTTGTATATTCTCTTCAATAAAAAATAGCAAGACAAAACCAGACATTTTATTTTAAAATAGCTACTACTGTAGAGATTATTGTGATTCAGGCTGATAAAGCCCAAAACCCTACACTTTTTTAAAACAATCCATTACATGACCTATGGTCAAGGGATTGTATGATTAGATCTCCTATTTCATCTTAGCTGAACAACTCTGGCTGTAACTGTGTACTCTTTAGGCCTAAATGTAAAAATCCATCTTCTACAAGATACAGCTCTGAAATTGAAATGTTTACCTTATATCCAGTTAAACTGCCACTTTGTCTGTAGTGAGTGTTTTAGAAATAAGCCTCTCTGTTGGCTAAAGTCAGAACTATCATGTTTAAAAACACAAAATATAGGCTTAGTGTACAATAGTTAAGGCTTGTAGTAGTAAAAACTAGGTTTCTCAAAGCTTGTCCTACCTCAACTTCTCTCAAAATTTGCTAAAGGAATTAAACCCAGACTTTAAATATGATCACCCTCAAAATCTGTCTGAAAAAGAAGGCTGAGCTTGGAAGAAAGTCAAGATCTTTAATGCCAGTAACTTCATGAAGTCATACCAGACTTGTTTTGGCATCTGCATGATAGCAAGGGCAAACTGAAGTTGGAAGCTGTGAAACCACTTAGCTAAAAACAGCAGCTTTATATCAGGTCTGAAGTTTATTCAGTTTAGATTTTTACTTCTGTTTAAATAAGCAGATAGCTCAGCTGCTTTCACTTTGCATAGTTCTGCTTCAGTCTTTATATACCAGTCAGGCTTGTGCACTGGCTAATTTAGTACACTCAGATCAAGTGCTTTCTACTGTTAAAACAATTTACTGAAGTTTTTGAAAGAAGAGAGCCAGTGACCTACCTTCTTACTAGTTCATATAACCATTTTAAACATTGAAACTATTTATAGTATTTGAACAAGGACATATATCATGGCTGTTCAGTTCTCAGGCCACAAGAGTGCTGAAGGCTGGTGAAAAGGCCCAAGACCTTGAAGAAAGGGATTTCAGAAACACTTCCAGTATTTTTGTTCAGGTTTGATGTAAAATGCAAGCACCAGGCTTCACCTATGAAAATCAAGTTCCTCAACATATCTCTGAAATGAGGAAATAACCTGTATTAAAATCTGATTCAAGTCTCACACAGGGAGGAAGCCATACACATTTATGCTTTAAAAAGTTGAATTTTAACTTGAAAATTTAATGCAGCTGAATAACACTGTAAGCCAGCCCCCTTCAGTGACTGTTGCAGGTTTAAGAACTTCAACTACTTCACTGCTGAAGGACTGATGCTATGACCATGCTAGATTTTGACAGGACATGTATTTAAAAGAAGTAGTTCTAATGAAGTATGCAGCATTACACTTGTAATTTATTGACCTTTCAAGTAATTTCTTGACCTTTAGAAAGAAAAAAGGTAGCTAAATCTTGAATTCATTTTGATCAAGGTAACACTTTTGAGACTGGCATTGAGCAGGAACTAAAACAATCCCAGTTAAATACAAATTACCCTAAATTACTGAAACTTAGAAACCAGTTCTATGCAATATTCATGTACATCCTACACCAGGAAGAAGATCAGTCATACGTCTTAAAATTAAAACCACGGGCAAGATTAATACTAAAATGCATATTAACTTTTTTTATTGAGGCACAACAAGGCATTGTGAATAGCCCATACTTGAGGCAATCAATAGTGTAGTAAGCTGGACATTAATACAGTTTAGGGTGAGTGCAAACAATATACATTCACAGCTTTATTAGCAAGGCTACATCACAACTGATAAAGTGCCAAATTAGTGCTGATTCAGTACCCCAACTCCATGATTTCACCTTGCAAAACAGGACCACCATTTTCCCCCCAATAATGGAACCACATATCCTCTATAAAGTCAGTAGTAAGTACAAAGCTAGTCCCACCCCCCTCACCAAGGTGTTTGGAGCAGCTCTTTTGTAAACATTGCACTGGATTTTAGTCCTGATAAAGGAGGTATCCCGAGAAGGTGGAGTATTTCCAGCTACTTCCATAGATGGCTCCCCGATGCAGCCGTAGCCAGATCTGATCTCCCTGGAAGAGCTGCAGGACTGCATGGTTACTGGCTGTTTCATGGTCAGGAGCCCCATCATTTGCATATGCAGACACAAGGACCTCTTCATTCTTCATGAGATTCACATACAGAGGGACATTTACAGCCAGTTTCAGCATGTGGAAGATGAAAACATAAGTACCATTCACCGGACAGTTGAATCTACCAAGCTGGATATCAAAAGTTTCTCCAAGGTTGTTCAGCAACAGGTCAAACACAATGGGCTGGTCTAGAGTTCCAGGGGCCAGGTTGGATGTTCGGGCAGCAGAGAAGGCGACCCTCATCTGCTGTGGGAGTGGGTAGACATGCACCGGGAGTATGGTGGCAGCCTGGCTGGTCACTGGCATATCCACAGGTGTGATGCTGCGGGAGTCTCCCTGCCCAGAGTCCCCACTGTTAAAGGTTTCATTGTCTCGTTCTGGGCTGCTCACCTGCGAGGAGTCACTCCACCCTGCTGTTAAGAATTGTTAAGGAGTGATAAGTATTATAACAGAATGATACCCTTAAGCCTCTGGGCATAATCTTAAGAAGCAAGTGTACAGCCTTTGCAGCAGATTGGACTTTGATCCACAGCAAGTTGTCAAAGGACCCCAGTAAGAACAAAACTTGGAAGCTGGCTTACATTTCTCATACTTGCAGTGATCAGGATGGGACATAACTGGGTTATGAACAATTACTTCTTACACTTCCAAGTAGGAGAGGGCAGTAGGTTGCAATCGTTTTTGCCTTAATGTGTCACATATGTCAACTTAAAAAGCATATACTAACTTCTGAGAGGAAATAAAATGTAATTGCTGAAAACACTGAAAGTTGGAGCCAAATCATCTTCAAGACCTCATTTTTCACTTCATGTTACTCACTGTTCTTCTGTAGCTGCCTTTCCAGTAGACCTTGTCAATTTATGATGCTAGAATATTTTAAGTCTGACAAACTAGAGTTGCTTTTAAGTTTTTTGCACCTCACTCCCCAAAATAAAGCTGTTAGTCTTTACAAATATCCAAGTTAAAAGGATCTAGAGTGAAAACATTAATTGATCTGAGAAATTTAGAGCAGTCACACTCAAGTTGCAACCATTGTTATTTCCACTGGAAAAAAGCACACCTTAAGACAGACAATAAAATAAGTGAAATTGCTGTGAGATACTAATGCTAATGAGTACTTCCCTCAGCTGTTAATTCACCATGACCTCATATTTAGTTCCCTTCTAAAGTATATTCTATGAATCACCCCTCAAGCTGGGATATGACTTGCTTTATCCTAAAACAGCTTCCACATTATACCATGATCTCCCTTTCATCCTTAAAATAGTGGTCTACAGCTACTCTTCATCCCACTTCTCACCTGTAGCACGGAAAGTCCATCTTTTTCCAGCACATACAGTAGAAACAATTAATCTTGTTTCCAACTCTTCAAAACACATGCTATTCATGCTTGGACTTAACTGGCCTTATTTATTTATTTAGATTTTATCATCCACTATGGAAATACAGATAAAAACTGTATTCCCAAGTAAATTTTCACAGAAAAAATTATTTTATAAAGTCTCTGTGATCTGATACTCTATTCAGAATAAGGGGAGACTACACAATTAAGGAGAGAAAACCAGTGCTTCTTCCCTGAACATGGGGAACCACCCAGTGTGTGTTTTCCTAGTCAGGTTGTTTGTGAAGCTCAATAACGTACCATTGTGTCAAAATTTTGACATGAAGACTCCAGACTGAGAATAATGAAATTAAATCTTCTGCTGTGCTGTATAGTGCTGTGGAAGAACAGCACTCAAGCCTCCGGCTCATCCTGGTTAACTTACAAGCTTGATCTGTTAGGTGTGTGGTGGTATCCTGCTGATTCACACTGTTCTCAGTAACACCCAGCTGCAATGCCCAAGCATGTATTGGACTACAGGGAGTCTGATGTTGGCCTTACCTCTTGAATTTGCTCGCGGACCGCTACTTATTCCACCTCGTTTATAGCACTGCTGGTAATTAACATCCTAAAAGAGAAGTGTTAGGAAGATGGCTATAAGCAAATCTGAACTCATGTGAAGCAAATACTTTTTTGCACAATGAATTCAGTCTCTAGAATAGACAGTGACAGAGTTCAGAAACAAGAATATAAACAGCTTTACCTATGGAAAACTTATAATAGCTTGAATGAAATTAAAGATCTAGTCTGATGACTGTTGTAGCAAGTTGGCTTCTGAATTTATGGACTCAGTTGAGGTTACTGAGCAATATCCTTAAATCTCAAGTCTGTTCAAAGTCCATGAGCTTGCACAGAAGACACTGACAGATCCTCCTCACACCAGAAATCTTTGCCTTCTTACTTTTTTTATTTATGGGTTGGTTTTTTTTGTCTAACCACATTGTCAGCTAGTCCATTTAGGAGTTCATTATTTTAGATTATTGAAAATTAGAGGCATTTTAGTGAACTAACTTTTAAAATAATAGACCAGACTCACACAATATGTTATTTACCATTGGTTTGCATTTCAAAGATTTCTTTCAGACTAAAATCAACCTGTCATACAGAGATGTTACACGTCTGAACTGACTTATTTCAGCTGCTGTCTAACATTCCAGAAGAGTGAAACAAAACTAGCCTCTAGCTTGTAAGTAATAGTTCACCTGTTAAGATAATGAAAAACTGCCATGTTAGAAGATTTGGCTCCTGTACAGTGGAAGGCTACTGGAAATAAAGTCAATACTTACCCTCTGAGAATATGGCATTCCAGCATAATCTCTACCAGGAAACTGTAGCTGGCCATAGTTGCCATTAGTTAATGAGGGTGAACCTCTGTAAGCATCAAAACCTGTTCAAATAAAGTTGATTATTCAGTATCAGTCATTGTTTGATTTACAGTACAAGTCCAGAATGTAACTACAGCTCTTTGTTTGGCAATTATGTACATTAAGTTATGGAAGTAAGAAAGCTATTCTTGAATTCAGAATTGAATAGGAACCTTGCCACTCCTATAAAAATGCATTTCATTAGCTACACGCAGCTTACACACTGTGGCTATATCAAGATTGTGTATTTAAAAATATTAACATCAGGCTCTATCCATTGCCTGTGATACTAATGGGATGTCACAGAACAGCTGAAAAGCTTGCTAAACCCAGAAATGGGATTAAGAAACACTTTATTTTCTGTTACATACTATAATACTTTGCTTTTTTAGCTATTAACTTATTAACTTAAGCTTTTGTTTAACTACCAAAGCAGAGCTGCAAGTTCATACCAGACAACAGCAGTCCAGGCTTTGGTAGTAAGTCAGAACTATAAAACTCATCATCTGGTACATGTTCCTACAAAGGTACTGAGCAGGCTCAGCCCGACAACTGAAGCACCTATCACAGACTAAGTGCCCTTCCACTTCAAAGGGGAAAAGGCCACAACCTGCAGCTGGTAGCTACCAACAACCTTAATTTAGCAACTGCTTAAAGTCTCTATAGTACTTCAGCTAGTAGCAAAAGAATAACTGGTCTGCAGAGACCAAATAAGCCTCCTCTTAAAACTCTTCAGTTTGTTATTATTATAATATCATCTAGAAGAACTTTTCACTACTGGAAGCCTCTCCCCATCCTGGCTTCTTCTGCTGTTAAAGTGAGCAGTGCTAAGCAAAAAATACCTTATTTTGGGCAAACACAGCAAGCAATAGCAGAAGAGAAAAATGCCTGCCCAGTTTGTCAGCAAGATGCCAAGAGAAAGAATTAAGTGGATAAAAAGCAAATGAAATTGCCAACAGAAAAGTCTGTATGAATAATCTAATAACCTATTAGTGAAAGTTTCTATATTCATTTTTAGGCAAACTATGAAATTGCTCTGCCATTTGGTCTGACATCTCAAGTACAGTAACCTCAAGTAAAAGTCAGAATGAATTTCCTTAACTTCTACAAGAGAGGGCTCCATTCTCTGCCCATTGCCCTTAAAGTCTTGTTTTGAGACATGTTGTGTTAAATCACATTCTACTGGCAGTACATGAGATCTTCTTTAGGATGACAGTAAATACAGACATACCTTTGTACCCACCAGGGGAGCGATATGAATTAGCCAGCGCCCTTCCACCTCTAGCAGACCCTCTGACAGACCCACGAGTGTTGAGGTAAGGCTGAGGGGGTCTGGGAATAACATTAGCCTGTGCTGGATAAAAGGCAAGGCTACCATTGCTAACAGGAACAGCTCCATCAGGTTGATAGTTCACTGCTTAAAACAGAAGGCACAAATAAGTCAAAGCTTTTTATAACTGCAGTAAGTTACCACACATAGAAGCAAGGGTGGTATTAGGACATTCAGAGACTAATTAAGCTGCTCTGAATATTCTATTCTTCTGTCATTTCATTACTTCATTTAAGTGATTAGATCCTTCCCTTTGTTTTGTAAAGTGTAGTGCTTGTTTAAAAGCTACTGTAGACAGCACAGGCTCTTACTGTAAGGCCCTAATGCATTCAACAAGAGTCAGTTGCACAGGTGAGAACAAGCGTGCCACCAGCATGAAAATACCCAAAGTAAAAATCAGGTAACATTTCATTAAGAGTTTTCACTGATACACTATGTCACCTCAGTACTGACATTCCTGAAAACAGTGAGACAAACCCCATCACACCTAGATAGCAGTAAGATAACTATGGAAAGCAGATCCTTGTCAGTCTCTTCAATAGACATTTTTACCACATACTACACAGTTCAGCTCCAAGCAAAATGTATTGAAGAATGCTTTTCACTCACAAGGGTGAGTGGTTAGCTTTAAAAACAAACCTTGCAACTATGAATATACTTCTACAAGACCAAGCTTTATTTCAATCCAAAAAGCTTAAATCGATCCAGAACAGTATAAAACCCTATGTGAAGTCTGTGCACACTGCACAATTACGATTTTCAGCAAAAAAAAACAAGACAGAAGGCTTATCACCTATAGTCTCAGAAGAAGCATTGAAGCTAAAGATGCCTTCCTGACTGCTGCACTTACACTGTTCTTTTGAGTTTTTAATGTCTCATTCACTTCACATACTATTGGTCTGTTTCTAGTCTAAGACCTGTGAAAATCACTCCGGCAAAAAATCAGCAGTTGTAAATGATCTTGAGCCATTTCATTACATGTCCTTATGAATACCAGTTCCTCACTGATTTCTTTCATCCTAAAACCTCAAGACATTTTAGGGGCCAGTTTCATGTCAAATTTAGTGTCAGCTATAAAAATCCACCTCTTGCACTACCTGAAAGTCAAGTAAGTCAGGTTTGTGTTGAATGCAACATCTCAAGACCACTTACTAGCTCAGTATTTTCTCAGGTCAGATTGAAAACTTATCCCAGATTTCTTACTTTGCATTCAGCAGCTCCCAGCACTGACAGCACTGTTACCTGAGACCAAATCAGTGGTTCCAAACAAGATTTCATCATTGCTACTATTCCAAGCAAATGATTGTTTGACTGGCAAGTATCACCACATACTTGAATTTCTCACTTACTGGGAAATTCAGGCATGTGTCTATTCATCTAATACAGAAACAAGTTTGAACCAGTCTTTCATCCTGCTATAGTTTTGAAATTAAGTTTAAATACCATCAACTACATTAGAGTTGATGTATGCCTAGTATTAGACATCACGAAGCACTGTTAAGAATTTCACTGGATTAGAAGTATTCACAGCACATAAGGAATTTAAATTATTATAATCTGAACATATTTAAAGACTACTTGAAATACAGATGCAAGTGCAGTTCTCACCGGAAGACAGAGATTCTTGTGAAAGAGAGGTTTGTTCTGCAACATGAGATGACTGCAACTGGCATTGAGGAGGAGTCTGTGTACTTGCTGTGGAGAAGCTCTGGTTATATCCTGCTGAATACGAAGAATCCTCTTTAGTTTCCTGGTCTTTACGTGGAGGCAGTGGTGCATTCACTTTAAATACCTACAACATATTTGAAAACAACAGCTTAACAGTACCAGCTGAAGTCTCTGCCTAACACCACCCTGCTATGTTGTGGTTTGAATCCATATGCTTTTTAGTGTATTTCTAGAACACCAGCTGTTTCTTAGAAATAACCAGAAGCATCATACATCAACGCAATCTTTTCCCTCTCAGTAAACTTAGAGAACACACTCCTGTTTACGTAGCTACTACCCATGGAACAGCTTGATTGACCACAGCTACTTTGTCAGCAAAACAATTACCATACATATTTTCCTTCTATGGGAAATTCACTATGAAATTCACTGACTACCTGTCCTACAGTTCAAGCTGAAGCTGGGATAGCCTATCCTGAGATGAGATATTCACATTTGTGAAGAAACTGGGTCTTTCTGCATGTCTTGGAACCTGATGTAACTCTGCTATCCACTCAAATACCGTATTAGACATCATTTGCCCCTCCAGCAAATCCTACTCATTTAAAGTTCCCCAAGAGCTTCCCACTTACCCTAAATAAGTCCTGTAATTCAGATGTTATAGTCTGGGCAGTACAATGATGAGCAGATATTATTGTTAGTTAAATTTAACAACCCAGACTTCAGTCACTCCAGTGACTGTATTACTTTACAGCCAATAAGACAATTACCAGAAATAATGCTGTCCAAAGTCACAACTAGTATCAACATCAAATAGGCAAAGTCTGTTTTGATTAAAAGGATGTAAATTTTCTGTAAAGAGCTGTCAGCAGTACTGGTACTGAGTCTACAGGTGTATCTAACATTTCCAAGACTATAAACTCTCTGAAGACAGATTTGGGCAAAAGCCACAGCTAGGTGATGCAAGAAACAGCTTCACAGCTTGACAATTCTTGCCATTTGCAGATGCCCTATTAATTAAAAAATAAGAAATGAATACTTTTTCCAGGGTCAAGAAACCCAGTATCGCCTCTAAGTGGTGACCATAAATTTTGAACCATTGTAAAATACAAGAAGCTTCGGGTGGGTTTTTTTATTGTTGTTGTTTGAGGGTTTTTTTGGGGGGGTGAGGTTTTAATTTTTGATTACTTCATCTGGCAAATAAAGTGCTCCAAAGTTATCCTTTTCCTAAAAGAAGACATTTGAGAATGCAGGGCAGTCAGGCTGTCAACACCCACATCCTAAAGGATTTGTAGCAAGTGGTCTGCTCTTTCCTACAGTGAGGGTTACAGGTGGAATTCAAATCAAAGACTAGGGATGTAGGTCAAGCCTGCCTTAAAGCGTCCATAAGCACAATAGCAGCACTAGGATGTTTGAGGACCTGTAATCAGATATTTCCATTACTGTCACTGTGATACCACTATTTGGCAAGGAATCATCCTGGCTATCTACTCAAGTCCAGTGGCTGTGCTTTCCTGGCAGCAATGAGAGTCTAAGTAATGTAGGGAAGTAAACCCTGCACTGCAAAGTTCAAAATTTCTACCGTTACAAGAAGAATTAATATCCTCATGACTTAGTGACAGATGTTTGCCAGGTTTACTCAAAAATCCCAAGAGCAATCTCAGACATTTAACATCTCTAAAATATGGTATTCGTTCAAGTGAACTTTGAGTGGTATTGTTATGATCAAAGTACTCTGAACACAGAGAGCAAGTTCAGACATAACCAGAATAACTGAGACCAAGACTCCATATTTATACCATGGCAGATGCTTATCTTACAGACTGGGTGCCCAAAAGACTGGATTCCTTAATCACAGCATGCTGCCTTTTGTCCACTTTCAGGAAAAATCACCACTTAACCACTTAACATAATTTAAATACATATAGCTCAGAAAAAAACACCTCCCTATCATGAATTGCCTTATTTGTAATGAATATCACAATTCCATGCCTCTGAGGTAGGTTCAACTTGAACCTCTTCTACAAATACAGAAAACCAAGCAGAAAAAGTCAATGCAGTGATTTTACTACAGATCACACCAGGATGTCACAGAAGTTTTAGTTGTTAACTCCTGTGATTTGAAAGGCTATTAGATCCATTCTTTCACCAGTTCCTACCACATATGTCTCAATACTGCAAGACAGATTGTCCATCAAGTTGTGAACTGTGCTGGTACTTCTGTTCAAATGGTGAATGCCTTTGGAAAATCTAAGTCTTGCTTTTGAGAACAACATTAAATCAATGTTTCTATCATCTTCTGAAGAATAATGAAGAGGTAAATAATGTTCTTAATAAATTAATTAAATAAGAGTAAATAAAGCCTTCCCTTTACTTGAACTTAATGAAATGGAGACCCTTCCTCTGAACCTCTCTAAGCCTGCACCACAGAATATCAGGAAGTAGCAATGTTTGATACTATTTTTTCAGGCCATACACCATTACTGATGTTCTGTATTTGCAATGAACATCTCAGACTGTATGGTATATTCCCTAGATATGTACAATGACTACTTGTTAACATAGGATTATAAGCAACACCAGTCTTCCAAAAACACATTTTCCATTATTCCAGTGGACTGAATTTTACCCCATTGAAGCAAGCAGTGTAAAAAGACAAACACAGGCTTCTGAAAGCATTTTGTCCTAATATCTATATACTTCAGGATTCCCATTCTCCAACAAAGTCTGTTGTATTTGAAATCTTTTCATGAGAACAGTATAAGTGCAGTCCACCTTACTTTAGGGCACAGCTATCATCTAGTGATTTCAGGCTTGACTTCTCCCTCTTAGTTCCTTGAGGCTACTAAGATATCCTAGTATTAGTTTTTTGGCACACTATACAGCACAAAACCAGGATCTTTGTTCTTAGATCTTTTCTAAGTTCTGAAGGAATCAGAGAACCAGAGGACTAATATAGGGTTTTTGGTTAAAAAATAAAATTATCTATCAAATTCTGTACTATTCCAAGAGGAGCCAGCTCCTCAGTCAACTCTCAAGTGACTGACATAGTTGTCAAGCCTGTGTATTGCATACTTACAGTCTGCATAGCCTGAAAGGGAGCTGCTGTTATTGTGACAGAATTGCTGCTTGCTGGAGGAGACTGAAAGCTTTGTGCCGGTGGCACTGATGGCATGGGGGTGCTTGAAGTAGGCAATGGCGACTGTGGCTCACTTGGGAGGGGAATAGTTGCCTGGGGGAAGAACAAAAGTAATGAAAGGTCACTTGATAATTATCAGGCAGTAACAGAAGCAGTTAATTTGTTCTAAAGCCTAGACTGACAAGTCAGCAGCTTCTACAGGATGACATTTGGACATTGTAGAGCTACAAAATAGCTTTTGCTTACAATTTCAAATCTTGCTGTGCATCCTCAGCAAACTGTACTTCTATTGCAGTCTCTGCTGATTAAGTGAAATGTGCCTATGAGCTGCTATACATACAATTCTTTGGAATAATATCACTATAAAGAGACATTAGGTATTTTTCCCTACCACTAAGGACACAGAGAATGCCTTCTTTTCCATTCAGTAAAAGAAGAGTCTTTGGCTGATATTAAAAATTACTTATCTTTTCTGGAGGAACTTAGGAAATTTAGAGGGTCTGATATTTTTCCCCCTTCCAACTTAATTATGTTTCAGGAACAATGCTGACTTGACCAGACAAAGTATTAACTAGCATTAGGCCTCAGTTGTGCAGATGGCAAAATGAAGTGTTGATTTAGAACACTAGTATCTATAGGAATCAGGATTCAAAAGGAACATGTCTAGAGTCTTACCATTTCAGTAACTTAAATATTTACCTTACTTCTGATAGCTCACCTGGGCAATTTCAATCTTTTTAGGTATCAGTGGCTCAGAAATACGTGAACTTGTCTGATACAGAGGCTGGGAAGTATATTTCTCATTCTCTTGAGAGAGGGGCGTTGATGCCTAGAAGAAGCCATAATGTACCTGGTATTAAGAGTAGTACTATAGAGTTCTGGTAAAGCTATGAAACACCAGTGCAAAAGTTGAAACAAATGGATTTTGAAAGATCAGGACATGCATTAATTCCAAATTAAATAGGCATCTTAACCAAAGCTTCAAGTAATTAGCTTTAGAGATTCAGATTTAGATTACTCTTCTTACACAATTGGTTGCACAACTAGCCCTGCAAAGTCAGACCATTTAAAGAACCGTAGATTGCTTCAAGCACTTACAGTGAAGCCTGCAACACACACTTGTCTCACTGAATTAAATGAAAAGTTACCTTGTTGAACAAAGCTTTGCAAAGCCTGTGTGTTCTATAGTTAGCTCACACTTGTAATGCTAAGTTTAGGAGTTGCTTAATACTTAAATACGGAGCCTAGGGCTAAAGACTACCAGTGCTGTGCTCACCATGTGCACATCACAATGCCGCAGACAGCACTGCGGTGTACTCGCGCACCAGGGGGAGCACTGTCACCATGGAGTGTATTCCCAGGTTGTGCTGAGAGCAAAACTTAGCTACTGCTTCCCATGGAAAAGAACGACAGACACTAGACTTCAAGCTGAAGGGATTAGAGATAGGCTGGGCACAAGCAATCCTAATTCCAAACAATAAATTCACATTCTACTAAATCAGATGTTCTACTTTATAGCACAGCACAAGCCTTCTGGATGCATATTGAACAGCAAAACTACTGAAGTCTTGTCAGCACAAGGAGTCTCATGGCACCGTAGAAGAGATAAAAGGTGTCAAGAATTGGGACAAAACTGCTGATTCAAGCAGTCATAAGACTAATAGCCCTATCAGTATGTATTATATTAAGAAATAGATTAAGTACTACATACACAGTATGCTGATAACATGTACATCAGCAAAACACATGTAAAAAGCAAGAATATTTCCCATTATAGAGTCCAACAGGAAAGAGCCAGCTGTGTTCTTGAACACAGCAACACAATTCGCAAGAGATCTTTAAGACATAAACTGAAACTTTTCAGCTCTAATTGCACATAAACACAATCAAGCAAGCAAAGTTTTAGGTCTTAGCTGAATATCAGGAAGTCAGATGCCCAGTATTTTTTGTTATTGTTTGAAAGAATATCTCAGTCTTCAAGTCACACACAGGTTCTGCTATTCCATGACAATACTCATCCCAACTTATGCAGCCTCTTTGTCATCATTAGAGGGAATATTCTTCACTGTAATCAAAGCAAATATTTATGCTGCCCCCATGTTCTCACAAGAATGTACACCATACTTTTTAGTAAGTATTTTTCATCTCACACCCTTCCTGTGTCAAGACTGTTCATTTTGCATTTATGCAGTATTACCAAGACTTCCATCCATCTTTAACTATTCCAGACTGTAGGTTATACTGCTGCTGTTACATGGATGTTGTTCAAGTACAGTTATTCAGGAGGGCCCAGCTCAGCTTTCTGTTAGGGCTGACTGTCACACAGATCTGAATGCCAGCAAACCCCAGAGTATGGTACCTGTGGTGTCACCAAGTCTTCAGTTTCAGAGCCAGAAAGAGCATGATCAGCAGACGTTAGGGAAGTGTTTGAACCATGCAGCACCATGGATGAAGCAGCAGCAGCCTCACAAGGAGAGAAAATAGAGAAGGTTTTGAAAATATCAAACCTAAGTGATTTCACTAAAACTCACACCCTTTCAGCATGTCCAAATAAACCTCAGAATAATGCAGGGACTAAAGTGTTTTGACCAGTCAGTCAGTCTTTTAGGAATTCTTATTTGTGGCAAGAAAATATATTTAAAAGCAAAAGTCACAAGACATGCAAGCACAGTGACTGAATTGAAGATTCATTTAACCACAACTATCAAAGCTTGAGATACAACCTCTGGTGTAAGGATCTTGAAGATGAAAATATGCAATATCTAGGAAAGAAACTGGCTGTTCTTCTGCACATAACTACTGGCTATGACCGGAATCTATAGGTAAAATATGCAAACTATTTCAGTATGCCTTCAAGGGACTTCAAGCATTTATTGTCGCTTTTCAACCAGAAGAGCAGCCAGCTTTGTCAGTGTTTGAGTGATCTTAGACTTGCATGCTACTATGCTGTATGAAATACAAAACAACTTAAGTATAAGTGCATGGTGGTAACTAACTCTGTCTGCCTCTTCAGGTCAGTTCTAACTTCAACTTACCTGAATGGGCTGTTGAAGAAAATCACTCTGACTTGGCAGTTTCTGCTCTTTTGAAGCTGTAAAAATAGAATGCATTAAGCAAAACTTACTTTTAAATTTAAACACTACATATAATTTTGGTGTGCAGTTCTATTTTTTTAAATATTTGGTATGTGGAGATGCAAACTATTTTTACCAGATGGACTGCAAATATTTAAACCTAGCATCAAACTACACCCAACTGAAAACCTAAGGTTTTTGGTAAGAGAGGCATTCACCAACAAAAATATTTTTACCACAGAAAAGATACCCACTTACTAGATTAAGAAAATAATTAACAAACTGGATAATTGAGTTATATGGCCCAAGATTCACCCAGTTTTTTGGCATGGTCTGTTCTTTATATTTAAATAAGCTGTCTTTGTGGAAACCCAGGATACGTGTTGGGTATAACCCAACAGTCTTCACCAGGCCTACTGATCTACAGCCCAATCAAACCCTGTTAGTGCTTTCAAAATTTTACATACCATTTACACTTACAGTATCACCTACCTATAGGACTACTTGCTGGGGTAACTGAAGGAGGTTGGGATGAACCAATGGCACTTGGTGAAGCTTTATCAAAATCCAAAATGGATTCCTTTCAAAAAAAGATCACCATTAGGTAGAAAAAAAATTGAACTCTAGATACAAGTGAAACATTATCACTTGACAAGCTGCTTTTAGCCATTTAGGGCTAAATTCATTCATTCAGTGCCAACACATTGTCAGCAAACAGTCAGCACTGTTTTCCTTAACCCAGTAAGAACTGGAGCTCTGTGCTACAGAGAAAAACATACTTGCATGAAGTTGTAAGTCCCTTGTATCTGAGTCATCAGATCCTGAAGTTTCTCCCTTCTCAATACTGGATCTTTTGGAAGAGTTGAAGTAGAACAAAATTCTGCAGCTGGCTGATGTACAGGTTTAGGCACCTAATAAGAAGAAATTATATTAAATCTAATACTGGAAGCAAGACAAGCTGCCTTATCCGATATACTTCCAGAGTAAGCTAGAGGTGCTAGACAATGTGTGCCAAGGAATTCTGTGCTGTTATTGATATTTCCTGAATCAAGTTTTCACTTTATTATAAAAAAAAAATCAGCTTCCTGTTGCTACAACTAGTTGAGCCACAGATTTCATAGAACGGTTTGGGTTGGAAGACAGTTTGAAGATTATCTAGTTCCAAACCCCCTGCCATGGGCAGGAACAACTTTCACTAGATTAATTCACTTCAGTTTCTTATAGTCAAATGTAAGTAAGTCAAAGAAGTAAGTTGCCTGCATCTAGTGCAAAATTAAGCATTTCCATCTAAGGAAACTCACTCTTCAGTTGAAGGCCAGAGCAAACTTAAAAATCAAAGCTACATCACTCAAGGTTTATTTCCTCCCAAAAGAGCCTACACCAATAAATACAGATCTTTTATTAGGAGGCCATTTCCAGACATTTTGAAGAAATTGCATCTAAGAGGTATATTGCAAGCAAGTAATTCAGATGAGAATTGCATTTCTACTAAAAAGCCAGATATTCTCAATGTACCACCTCCTGCAGA
Organism: Anthoscopus minutus; assembly: GCA_013399455.1. Lineage (NCBI taxonomy): Eukaryota > Metazoa > Chordata > Aves > Passeriformes > Paridae > Anthoscopus > Anthoscopus minutus. The sequence goes on from VWYI01047944.1 coordinate 73,746, forward strand.
AAGTATTACATCCAAGTTTGGCATAAATACACCCATGCTCCCGCACGAGAGCCTAACAAGGACTTTTGCAGGGCTTTATAACTTCTTGGTCATTTCAGCTGGTTCCTTAAGAGTTCACCCCAACTGGTTCTCACTCCACTTCAAAAGAGTGAAATATTTTGTCAGAGAACAAGTCAGTCTAAGGTAAGAGAAAAATCATAATAGTAAGCTCCTTAAACAGCAGAAGCCCTGTTGTTTATAGGGTGACAAAATATTAGACTGTCTAGATAGTCTAATACATCTTTTGAAAGCAGCATGAAGAAGAGGTAGACTCACTAGCAGTATTTTAAACCAATAATTTGTTGTAGTTCTCAAAAGTTTTATTATTCTCATGTTTGTCTGTGCAGCTAGAGGGAGGCAAATCTAAACACATTTAGTTCCATTATTTCAACTGGCCCAAATGTTGAGATACACAGGAACATGTGGAAGCCTTATTTTTCTACGGGACAAACAGCTGCATTTCTAACAGAAGGTTACAACTTCAGTATGTTGTTCAGTGTGTATGTTCAGTGTTATTCAGTATTTGCATGAAATCATTGGAAAATATATGGGATAAGGGTATTTGTGTTATGATAACAATTGTCAGACTAAATCCATCAGAAACTGATGAAGTGCTCTTTGTCCACTTTTAGGACTAGTCTAAAAACAATCTTGCATTTTCTTTACAACAGTTTTCTGAAACTAATCTCTGGCCTTTGCAGAAATTCCAATAGCATGCACAGGCAAGAAGCTTACAAGCACATGATTAACTTTGGAGGACTAAGTTTCTAGTATCTAAGTGGCCCACATGATAGCTGCTTGAGGAGCTGTGAGACGTTTTATTTGATTCTTTAGTTAAAAGAGTGCATCTTTGTACAACTCTATCTTAATTAGAAATTCTGCTGCACAAATACTACATTTAACTACCAGTTAAATACAAGTTTATATTGCTACAGTTTCCAATAATGAACAGTAACTACAGCTTTTAAGGATGTAAGTGTAGGACAAAAGCTACTGTTGAATTAAGTTAATCTCAGCGAGTTATAGATTAAGTTACTGCAATCTGGATCTTTTTGTCCATCACTTTTTACCCCTCACTTACAAAAAGTCTCAATTTTACAGCACTCATTGTCATAGTAAATCCAATATGGGTTGAACTGATTCATGATTCATTGTTACCCTCTTCCTCCTCACTACCATTTCTACTAAGACACAAGGATACTACCAAACTGGTTCTGCATATGTGAAAATCAATAACAGAAGCTTTTCAACTTTAGGTAGCCTAACTAGGTCAAGTCTGGTAGGGTCTAAAGTTCTTAAGGTAATCCACTAGCTATGTAAGTGAGACTTGTACATTAAACACACAAAAGAAAAGTTGAGAAAGTCCAAAGAGCATGGAAGCATAAAAGACTTGTCATTTTTGCTTCCAAATATGATAAAATTTCTGTATGGTTTTACAATTTGCCATAGCTTTTATCTCCTTCCTTAGCTCATATTCTATGCATTCTGTTGGTAGCATTCTTTACTTCAAGAAGTACAGGAATGCTGGGTTACATATATTATACCAGGGCTTTAAGCTAGGACTGAAACACTAAGGGCTTCCTATTCCACAGAAGTTATTTTCTAGTTCATGTAGATAATAAAATACACTAGCCAGAAGAAGCTGCAGTGGAGTTCTCATGTTGATTTGCTGCTTTGCTGATACCTAGGGGCTCAAAGCTAAAATATTTAAGTGCAATATAAGATCATATACAGAAAGCTGTCAGGAAATTAACATATTTCAGTTTTTATGTTTTTTTTATAAAAAGAGATGCTTTGAAGAAGAGCAGGTACTTGACACTCTTAAGATGTTATCTTTCTAGCCTACAACTAGATGCTGGTTTTGGTAGTCATTAAGAACTAGCAGCACAGCATACTCTGACTTATTAGTCTGGATCAGGTCAAACCTGTACATGCTAAGATCACTTAACATTACCCTGAATGTTGCTTGAACCACTAGAGTTGAGCAGCACTGGTAAATTCAGAGTCTAATTTGTCATAAGAAATGTTTCTGAAATCTAACTTGAACACAACTTATACATTCTGCAAAATGTACCTTGACTCACATTCAAAGAATTGACTGAAAGTACAGGTGAAATACCTAGAATTCTAGGTATTATTCTAGGACCTGTTAAACAATTGAAAATAAACCAGTGACCACTTTGGAATGCCAATATACCAGGGACTCCTGCTAAAGCTGGATTTTTTAGAGACTGAAGATCTACTTACACACAACACTAACATACCACATCAACCATCTCATTTACTAGTGAAACTTCCATCTATGAGACAGGACTTCAGTTCCTCTTTAGGTTTGTTAGCTGTGCAGTACTAAATAAGGTGGAATGGTAATACCTAAGCTGTAAGCAGTGATTGCCATGTAGATACACAATTAAAATCCACTTTCTTCTCAGAGCAGTTATCACAGCAGGTATGAATTAAATGACATGCTGGATGACAGCACAAATCAAACTGTTTTGCTTTCCCATACCAGGCCACAAATTCAGCTTTAACCAAGTTTGCTAGTCCACAGGTTGCACAAACATTTAAACAGAGCAACAGTTAAACAGGTCTGCACATCAGCTCATCCTGCTGTCTTAGGCTCAGCTTCTTACAGTATTGCACCTTAAGGTAGGTATGTTAAGTTAAACAAGTATATTTTTAAAGACCTCAGAGCTCTAACAGTTAGTTTCAATGCAGAGGGCAGCAGCAGTGGCACATGTCTTATCTGCCTTGCATACATCCCTGCACAAGAGCATTTCTAAGTTCTGTCAGAATCAAACAGATCCAGCTACAGCACTGCATTGCCTCTTTTTTACATAAGCAAGAGCAAGAGAAATTTTTCTCTGAAAAGCTTAACATCATTTTAATTGTTCTTTTCATGCACCTTAAGTCAAAGATGTCTTTTTAAAAAAGCTGGTTATGGAAACTAGTTATGTTGACAGTACACTGTTTTCTACTCATTCAATATGCTTTTGGTATTAGGATTTCTCAGTAGCTACTAAGCAGAAATAAAGCCAGCTGATGCTTTCCTATGCTCTATGTAAACTCAAGTTTGAATACTTTAAAATATGCTTTTTTTACCCAGTTCAGCAGTCCCCTTTCAATGACTTCACATTCCAGCATTAGTTTAATTTTGCCAGCATACTGCACACCCACACACAACTAGAGAGATTCTGAAGCAGTTTGCAAGTTTCTCCAGGTGACTGGAGACCCTCCTCTACTAACTGCAGCAGTTTTCTCAACTATTTAAGCCATCCATCTATCCATCCCACAGAAAAATAAGAGCAGGCATCTTTTCATTAGGAAGCATCTTGCATTTAAGGTAACCTGACACCAGAAATTCCAAGGGACCTTACAAGTGCTTCAGACTATTCCAGTACTTTGTTTCAGTTACAGGAACACAGTGCATAGTTGGGTGCACAACACCTATTTGTGCTCAGAGTTATTTAGTGAGGCAAGCATGTTTTCCACCTGCACCACCACCACCAGTGGACACAAGATTCTACTCAGCTTGAGTGTAAAGATGGATCAAGCTGAAACACCTTAATCCCATGTTGTTACCCCAGTGCTGCATCGTTACATACTTTTTTAATCTCATATTCAACCTTCAGTTTGCGGTCCCGCCTCTAGGCACAAGAACATCCATTTTCAGTTATGCTAAGTTTACTGACAAGATACAAGCTTAATCATTTGCCACAAGTAACATGGGATGTACTGCTTTCTTGCAGGAAGATAGTGGTGGTGACAACACCATGTACAGAGCACATGGTCAATTCCCCATATTTTCTTCCTGAAGTCTACCTTTAGATTAACGTTTCTCTTAGTGACCTAAGGGAAACATAGCAGAGCTCAGTTTTCTGTTCTGACAGTGATCAGCCATGTTGCTACCCAACCACAGGTGAGAAAGAAGGTAATGTGACCAAAGGGTAGCAGCCTGCTCAGCTGTAAGTCATGCAATGGCTTTCATTTTTTACATTTCTAACACTATGCTATTGTTAGACTGCATTCATCTGGAAATACATATTTAAGCCCCTGTACAGTTGGTGTTGCTTGATCTAGACATTAAATCTCTCTTGAATCAGCAGCTATTTTAATCAAAAGCCTAAAAATTACTAAAGTGTTATTTGCATGCAGTCACAAAGTATTTGATCCCTAGATGAGTCATACCTGCTTTGTACTGCTAACAGTGGCCAGAGCCAATAGCTACAGATGAACCAAGTTAATTCTTCTGTCTTATGCATAAAGCAGTTATTCAAGGTTCAAACACAGCAATACTGTGCTGATGTAAAAAGCAAAGCAGACCATCTTGCTATTCAAATATAAACTTTAGCCACCAGAATTATTTCCCCCAAGAAAGAATGAAATGGAGTCTAAATATTGGCCTACAAAATACACCTTAGACACCTCTGCTAATAGGTGACTTTATTCCAATAAACTAATGTCAAAAGCTTACGACAGATAATACTACATATGCCAACTCACTTCTTTGGGTTCCATATCAAACTTCTTTGGCCCCATCTGTTCCTTTGGCCCCATACTGGCAGCTGCCCAGGACTTCGGAGGGTTCTGTAACTGCGGTGATGACACTTGCTGCTGCCTGTCAGCTTTTTCCCAAGCCTCTCGAGTCTCCTGCTTCTTTTGTTCTGGCTCCTCCCTAACATGTGCAGCCCAAGCCTTCACAGGCTCCTGCTTCTTTTGCTCTGGCTCTTCCCTAACAGGCACTTCCCATGTTTTCATAGGGTCTGGCTTCTTTTGTTCTGGTTGCTCCCTAGTTTGGGTTAGCCAAGGTTTTGGAGATTCCTGCTTTTCTTCTGGTTCTTCCTTAACTTTGGTTACCCAAGGTTTTGAGGACTCCTGCTTTTTCTGTTCCTGTTCTTCCCTAACTTTTGTTACCCATGGCTTAGATGATTCCTGTTTCTTCAGGTCCTGCTCTTCCCTGACCTTTGCTGCCCAGGGTTTGGGAGACTCCTGCTCCTCTCGGACACGTGCTACCCATGCCTTTGGAGCTTCTAGCTTCTTCTGTTGTTCCTCCTCCACATGGGTCTCCCAGGGCTTTGCAGACTCACGCCTCTGTTCCTCCTCTTTTACACAAGCTTCCCAAGGCTTTGGAGAATCTGGTCTTTTTAATTCTTGCTGTCTAATACGAGATTCCCAAGGCTTTAAGGTCTCTTGTTTCTGTTCCTGCTCTTTAATATCAACAAGCATCTCCCAGGACTTTGGAGGTTCTTGTTTTCTAGCACACTCGGCTTCCCAAGATCTGGGCTCTTCTGGTTTCTTCTTGACAGAGTATTCTGCTTCAGGCAAATAACGCCTGTTGAGAAACTATATAGACCAAAGAAACTTAATGGCTCCCAAGAACACATTTTGCTACTATAGTTCAGGTCAGTTAAATTAGGTCACCCATTTACTGAAAACTGCTGACTAAAAGCAGAGCCTAGACAGTCTAAGCACTAGCCATAGAAACTATGTGGCCATGGCTTTATCCTACAACACTGCAGACTAGCTTTGCTTGGCATGCCACAGAGAAACAGGGAACAGTGCTGAACAGCACAAGTAAAACCCAGCTAAGTGAATCTACTGCCCTTATCCTCAATGCTGTCTCTTGTTCCTAGGCAGTGACAGTGTCAAGTTCAGTTGTGATTTTTATAAAGGTAGTTCTCCTTCTAAGTACCTAAAAAGCTCTCGTACTATATTGGCAGACATTCTGCTAAGAACTCAAAAATATTAGACCCAGTAACCAAGTATAACCCTCATTCTTAGTGGAGTTTTAATACTAAAATGTCACCAGATTCTCAGATTTAGTACCACTGGACTTCAACTGCAGGCTGTGTTTAGTGTCAGTAAGTCAGAGTTCAATGATGATGTCCTAAGTTTTTCTAAGTTACCACTTTGTCATGAACAAGAAGTAAATACATGAAGTGAAGAATGTGCAAGGCCCACTGGTTGAGATCTTTTTTCCTGGCTAGATGCCAGACAAAGTCAGGTAACAGTGTTACCAGTAAATTACACAAACTTGTTCTAGAGTACACCCTCTAGTGGGAGACTTGGGAAACAGGGATTCAGCATTTTAAGAACCGTATTTCCATCTGGAAAACGACATCCTTCCCCACCTTTTGAACCAGGTCTAATGATTTCTATGCTACTGACAGTCAAAGCTTGAGTTCGGGAGGCTGAAGAGCTGCTGAAACAGGTCTACACACCCCTGTACACAAAAGTCTGTCTTGGGTTTCCTACTTTCCTGACAAATCAGAGTAAGACCAACATCATTCTTAACCCCCACAATATCAAGCCTACTGCAACAAGCTTAGCTTTTACAGACAGCATTAGCAGATGTGTATTTTCTCTATTCCACAGTATACAAAAGATCAGTATTTCCACTCTAAAGGCTGATGCTTTGTTTTATTCAAGAAAGTGCCAGAGCATTAAAATACTATACTATTCCATGTAATCCTGCTCCATTTTTCCCAAAATAAAACCCCAGATGCCATAAATTTGGGGTTAAAAATAGAAATGCAACTAAGTCTTTAATGCTTCCCACATCAAGCAACACCTAGATTGCTGTTCTAATTCCCTTTTTAAGTTTAAAAAAGGGCTGCAGAAGAGCATTTATGTGTCTGCTAAATCATACTAAAAGCAAGCAATTAACAGCAGAGTATCTTACCTCCTGTGGCTGTATTTCAGGTTTCATAAGCTCCATAATGGATTCTAGAGGAAAGAATGTTAATTTGTTTCAACTGATCAAATGCAGAAAGGCAGATCAAACAGTAGCAACTCTTTAAATCTATTTAAATAGTGGTATCAATTCACCAATCCAGATATTCTGAAAGCTCAGCATGTCATTCAACATGCTATTTGTAGACAAGCTGTTATTTTCTAAGTTTTACAGCTGCAGAAGTTTAGAGTTAAACAGAAAACATTTTATAGCATTCATAATT
>VWYI01047945.1:0-34659 GCA_013399455.1 Anthoscopus minutus
AGCATCATAAAGTCACCCCAGGACAACAATTCTTGTTAGATTTTTTTTAAGCATAATTTTAATTTTCTTAGATTACGAGCTGCTTCACACTCTAGTGCTTAAAGATCCACATCCCCATCTGAATTTCTTTAATTCTTAATCCTAGAATTTCAGGACCAAGTGTATGAATTTACTGAAGTATAAAATTATTGCTCCTATTTATACTGCTTGTAATAGAGATATGCGAGAGAATATTCTCTGAGAGATCTGTTGAAGATTATTAGAAATAAACTTCCTTCAGTTGGTTGTTCACATAATAGCACCTGAGTTGATTAAATGAACCTCAGCAAATGACTGCCTAGAGGGTAAGAAAAATCCACAAACCTGAGTTAAATTCTGCATGGAAGATTTTCTGTGCAGCATAGATAGCTCCATTTTCACAACCTTTATGGAAATCAATTACTCTCTCAAGCAAAGCAAAAAGTGTAATGAGGAATTTAATTTACTGGTGTTTGATATGCATTTAAAGAAAAGATTTAAAGACAGAAATAAACAATTAAGAAGAAAAAAATAAAACCTTTTTTAAATAAACTGTTTTCTGTTCTGAAGTGATGCCCAGAAATTAAATTAAATTCAGGGGTTTAAAACTGCATGAGCCTTCACTTGTCCAACATATGATGTTCTTCCCCCCATTTAATACAGTTTTACAGCAATTTTACAGCATATCTAAGCATAAAAGTACTTATTTGATCTAATTTTATATGTGATTTTTCTTACTTCATCTTATTTTTGTTTTCTTCTTTTAAATTAGGACAAAGGTTCCTTTTCTCTCCACAGAATCCAGCCCCAGATATTTCAGTATTCGTGTCTTTCCTTTGACATCTGTTACCCCATTTGCAAGCAAATCAGGCAACACTCATAAACTGAGTGCAGCAACTGCTGCAGTACCGAACCTTTATTTTCTTGTACTTTTTCCCACTGTAGTCATTTGCAGAGACTTGATTTGCACTAGAAATCTGTTTGGCAGGACAGTCTGGTGCTTGCATTCTCCCTTGAAGGTCAGAGATCCTACCCCCTGCCAACTGCTGTGGGACAAATACCACAGCACATGTTAAATCTCAGTTCATTTAAGAGGAAATGCCTGATTAAAGTTACAGGTATGGCTTGGTTGAGAATTAAAGGCTTAAAATTCAAGAGAACTGAGGTTTCACTCAATCTCTTCTCTAATAAGAGCTCTGTGGAAACACCTGAATATTGGACAGGCTTATGTTGGATGTGTTTGGTTTGAATTTTGCAAGCCATGTTTTGGTAAAGGCCTTGTTGACGCATGGAAATTTACTCATTTAAATGGCTACATTTAGTGCTTCTTGACTCAAAAAAAAATTCACTTATGCCAGTTCTGATTCACCATTTGATTTTTATCACTCGTATTTCCATTCCTTATTTGGAAGAAGAACAATGCAACTATAAGTTCAAACTTTTTTTTTATTTTTTTTACTTCTGTTTCCTGCAGCAGGTAATAGCTTCAGAAAGAAGAGTTCCTCTGTTTCTGACCTGCTCCTTTACCTATGTTTGGTGCCCCTTCCTCTTTGATCTCACCACTTTCCTTCTTCAGACAACATCTACTTGAGCTGATTTGGATTTTTCTCCTCTGACAGGAAGGTCTTCAAGTTTCTAGGCCTTAAACTCCTCTGAACCTTCTGGTTACTCCAATGTCCTTGAAGGGCCATCAATTTAAGATCCCAGACGTCCAATCTTCAGTTTTGTCTGTTTCTGTTCATTGAAGCTTGTCAGGGTCAATTTTAGCAAACTTGATGTTTAGGTGTTTTAATTATCAAATAACAGTAAGATTTTATGAAGAAACTTAACTAGTGCTGGGACAAAGTGGGCACTACTTACAATTAATTAAAAGAACTAATTAAAATTAGTTATAAAAATTAAATAATTTCCAGCCATAGTGAAGGTGGAGGGAGAAAGAGCGAGGTGGAGATATGGGACAGACCTCTCACTTCACTTTTTGGATCTGAAAATATTCTTAGTAATGGCTGATAACGGAGATAGAAGTGTAATAATAACTTGCACTGTTCTCTGCAATCAGTGTTGGTTCTTCAGTTTTGGTTATCTAATTAAATTCATTAGCTGGGAACAAACCAGGCAGACCTAATACATCCTTTTTTCCCTTTTAAAGCTTAGAGCCTGAATTGACTTTGATGGATAATGCAACTGAAAGTTTAAGAACAGAAAACTAAATCCTGGGGATATGTTGGGGGTTACATGTTTTTTTGTTTTNGACCAATTTAAACCAGTAAAAATTAATAAGATAATTGTAATGCATTTATTTGCACTTATGTCTGTCTGTTCTTACAGCTTTAGCATTGCCAACTATGTTTTGCATGATACTTTTTATTATGATCTTTTGGTAAAACAAGCATTTAAATCTGGACACTTTACCCTGTTCTCTTACACCTCATCCTTCCATCCTGGCATTTCTCAGTAAACAGTCTGCCCTAACCATTTAAGTACCTGGCACTTTCCTGGTATATTTTCTTTCAGGTTAATAAGCTGAACCAATAGGTTTGCTCATTTTTGGCTACAATACTGAATACTGTCAAATTAAGCTGACTTATTTGCACTTATTCAATGTTGCATTAACTAGTAGTATAAGATAACTGGCATGTGAGTAAGATTATGGGATTTTAGTTGTAGGGTAATGAAGTTTTTTGGAGTAATCAGATGCTTTGGAATGTTACAGAGCTGTAAAAATATTTTTAAAGATTCTTTGCTGTCTTCAGATCAAAGGAACGGTAAGAAAAAATTAGCAGTGACAGACCAGGAGATGATTCCTTGTCAAAGGGCATTCCCTGTAGCTAAACACATACCTGAAAAAAATCTCTCTATTTTTCAAGCTTTCTTCTATTGTTTCCATTAGAAGAATAGGACTTGGCAGCATTCCTTTGGAAATCGATCATTTCAGGCTGGATTCGAAGCCACAGAAAATAGATAAAAATTTCTTTGACTACGAAAGGAGATCATTCCCTGAGGGTGATGTGTCATCTTGGTGATAAAACATGTTTCCTTGCTAAGCTTTATTTAAACCCTGATGTCATACTTGGTCTAGAAGCTTCAGAACTGTAATCATGAGGAAAACAGACCTGTACTGCAGCAAGTCTCTCCTGCCTCTCTGGCAGTGCAGTCACACTTCCTGAAGCATAATTAATTTGGGTATTCATTTCATAGGTTGTTGCTTTTCCATCTCCTTCACTGCTTATTTATTTTTCCTTTGTTAGCCTTCTTTCATAATCAGTGTTTTTTCTGTCTGGTCTTTTATTATGTTTCCACAGATTTGCTTAAAGGCTCGCAGGAATCCTAGGAAACTCTACATTCATGTGGGGAAGGGTTTTGTTAAAACATCTTTTTAAAAAAAATCACTACAAATTTTTGCCAACAGCTTAAGTCCCCTGCCTTTCATAGAGGGTCATGTAATGTGCAATAACCCTTGTGCATTTCAGAAAGCAGTGCTCATATATTTTAAATGGGATGAAATGCTGTGATTTCCACTCGAAGCTGCACAGCTACAGCTTAACAACTAGAGTTAACCCAGACACAAAGTTTAAAGAGTTAATCAGTTTCTCCTCACTTTAAATAAATGTATTCTCTCCACCAGAATCAGAAACACCCTGATAAATTGTGATTTCCACTGCTTTGAATGATTTTACTCCAGTGACAGAAAGCTGTGTGGATACTGGAAGTTGTTGCTGGTTGCTCTTGGGGTATTTTGCCACAGAATGTAGTATTCCTGAGACTGTGCACCCCATATATACCAAGTAAGAATATTGGTAAGAATTCATAGTGACTTGGCATAGCAAAGATGGGGAAGTGCTTATCAGAATATTACATGAATAATCCAATTCAGTTCCTCAGTTTAAAAGTAGAAGTATTCAGATAACCCAAATAATTTTAGTTAAACTCAGAAACAGAAATTTAGCATATTTAGCCTAAGAGCTAAATATGAATTATTTTAACCCGTATTTGATAGTGAAAACATATTTTTTCCATAACTGGAACTATGAAGACCTTACATACATATTTTCTTCCCTCATATTTCCAATCTAAGATAGAGACTTTTGCAGAAGAAACAAATGCTTCTCAGCTGATAAAGTTATCAGCTCTAACCTAATAATATATTTAATTCTAAGAAAGTCAGACATGAAATCTCACATCTGCCCAAAGCTGTTTGGGTCCAATGAAACATTTTTGGTATATGAAGGTATTGGCATCCATTATCTTGTGAAAATTAGGTTTATACAAAGCAGATCCTTCCTGTGAAAGTAAGATGTCCACATTCTCAATGAGCCTAGCCTTTATATCATGATCTGAAAGTTACTATTTTCAGCTGAGTATGAGGTGGAAATTACAGTCACAGAAATGGACTGATATCTCCACAGGTATTATTTGCATGCTTCAGTGTGGATTACCAACCCTGGGAGGGCCAGGGAGAAGCTGTATATAGGAATATATATGAGCTGCATATAATAATTTGGCAAAACTGTCATTTAGGACAACTCACCCAAGACATATGACGGTATTGCTGCCATCCAGACAGCAAGCAAATGTTTACTGAGGAGATTTCCCATGTCAATGTTGCTGTTTACAAAAGATCCCAGTAAACGAGGGGTTTTAGCAAGCATTCTGTGTCTGTACAACACTAGGAAAATGTTCTATCAGTATGAGGTTATATGAAAATTTGAGGGCTTTCTCTCAGATGGAGAAATGATCAGAGGGCTGGGGCACCTTTGCAATGGAGACAGGATGAGAGTTGGGACTGGTCATCCTGGAGAAGACTGAGAATCCAGGGAGACCTTATGGTGGCTTTCCAGTTTTTAAAGAGGGCGTGTAAAAAAGACAGGAACAGATATTTCAGCAGGATGTGTGGTGATAAGGCAAGGGGTAATGGTTTTAAACTGAAAAATGATAGATGCAGCCTGGATTTAAGGAAGAATTTTTTTATGATGAGTGTTTAGGCATAGGAACAGATTCCTCTGCCAAGGTGGTGGATGCCCCTTCAGTGGAAATATTCAAGGTCAGGTCAGACAGGGCTTTGAGCAACCGGATCTAGTGGAAGATGTCTCTGCTCATTGAAGGGAGGTTGGACTAGATGACCTTGAAAAGTCACTTCCATCCCAAACTATTCAGTGATTCCATGCTGAATTCCTAAGGATTCATCACTGACACATGTCTGTAGTTCATCTCCTCTTAAATTTTGAGACAGGTGAGGTTCAAGTCTTGGCATAGTACAAGATTTTATATTAAAAAGAGATGAGCTGTGGTGACTAGCTCATGCTCATGTTAGCTCCTGCTAACAAATATCTTTTTTGGTGTCATGTCACCAGCTTGTACAGGGTAGTGAAGAAAAGGTGCTGACTTATACGGAACCATAGAGTCACAGAATGTCTGAGGCTGGACGGGACCTCTACAGGTGCTCTGGACCAAGTCCTCTGCTCAAGCAGAAAGACCTGGATTCCCCTGCTTTGGGCTATCTCCAAAGATGGAGAGTCCCCAGCCTCTCTGGGCAACCTGCTCCAGGGCTCCATCACCCACGCAAAACAAAACTGATGGTCAGATAGACCCTGCTGTGATTTACTTTCTGCCCCTTTTTTCTGTCACCATGAAAAAGGCCTGATTCTACCTTTTTTGCATCCTCCCTTCAGGTATTTAGGTCCACTGATGAGATTCCCTCAGCCTGACTCTTCTCCAGGCTAAACAGCCCCAGTTCTCTTAGCCCTCCCTCAGACAAGGTGCTCCAGTCCCTTCATCATGAATGGTGTTTTGCTGGACTCTCTCCAGTAGTTCCATATTCCTCCTGTACTGGGAAGCCCAGAAGTGAACACAATACTTAGGTGTCACTTGGGCTCTGCATAGGAAACTTCTGGATCTTCTGGGGAGAAGGCTCAGAATTATCAGGGCAGCCTGAGCAGGAATATCCCACAGGGCAGCCAAGAGAGGAGCCAGTTTCTGTACTGAGCTTAGGGAGCTCTTCTTCCAGGATAAACTCAGCTTTTAACTACTTAACTTCTTTTGGAAGGAGAAAATTATCTACCAATGTGTTTTCCTCAGATCTTTCTTGGCAGATGGGGCCTTTTTGTCTAATACATTTATTCCTGTTTTCTGGGAGAGGACGGTGGCAGTAAAAACTGTTCCAGTGAATTACCTTAAACAGGATCAGTAGGAACAATAAACAGGCAGGAACAGTAGCAGGCAGGAGCAGACTAGCAGCTAGGAAGTGACAGAAAATCCAAGAGCGGGTTTACAGGCAGAGAAATTTGTTGCCCGCTGTGCTTGGTCCAAGGTTGAAAAGCAGCTCAGCTGCTTCTGTACTAGAAGACATTAAACATATGATATTTACTCATCAGTTTTCTGTGCTATCACTCAAGTTTTCTTGCTGCAGGCACTGAGTAGTTTCACCACAAGTTCTGCTGCTTCTCTAGTACTTCTGGGTGTCAGGTGAAGCTCATGACTGTTTTTCACATGAGCTCTGAGAGAGTCACAGAGGGTGTTCTGAAGAATTGGTCACTAAATATGACTGGAAGGGCTGTTGTGTCTTTTTCATGATGTTTTCCAAAAAACGGTGCCCCTCATATTTCTATTATGCCTAATTAGATTTTTTTTTTTAATATGGATTTGTTTTTTCCTTACAGAAAGGAAAATGCACTCAGGAAAGAACATTGGACTTTTTTGCATGTTCTCAGTTCAAAGGTCTTGACTGTAGTACATTTCTGAAACACATTACAACCTGTATTAAAAATGTGGTTTAAAACTGGCTGATATTACACCTGAAAAGAAAACATCTCAGTAATGTGCATGTTAATTCCTGTGCTGGCTGTGAGCAGGCAGTCAGACCTTAAGGGTGTGAATTACTCACAGTATTAGACCAAAAAAAGCCTCTAACTACCAAAGTTGAAATGTAAAAAATTTCAGTAAAATAATTGTACCAGTGTAAAAAAGGTGGGTAAACTCTACCCAGTTATCTTCTCAGACAGCAGCTTCATGGGCATTGCAGGCAAGTTTTCAATTTAATAAGGTAGCTGCCTAAATACCATGTGGGAGAAGATCATTTTGTTGAAAAAACACAGCAGTTAAGGAACTTTACATATTATGACTCAGCAACCATTAGATTCAACAATAAATCTTGTTGATCACCAGAGCCAAAGTAGGATCACAAAGTATTTTGATCTTTGGTCTTCCAACAGTCACCAGCTCAGGGGCTTTCAGAAGTGCTTTCCTTTCTGTTTAATAGCTACTGACTTAAGGCCTCACCACAACTGCAACTGTGTCCTTTCTTGGTAGGTGCTGTATGGAGCCTTCTCCTGGAAAATCCTTCTTGAAACTTAAAACTCTCAGTTGCACTTTTTGAGCCAGGAAATTTGAGCCTTCAAAGTCACAAATGCTAAATGGCTTGGAGAGTCAGGGCACTTTTATTTGAATTCCAACCTTATGCTGAGCATCCTTGCCTTAAAGTTTGGATGTAAACCCAAGTATCAGTGATAAAGACAAAGAAGTCTGCCAGTTTTAGTGATCTGCAGCAATACAACCCCAGTGAGGGAAATCCTCTGACCTCTTCCTAATCTCCTGTACATGGTAAAGTAGAAAGGCTGAGTTTCTTTCATAAAGTGTTTGAAGCTTAAAATGATGGGAAGCTTGCTACCCATGATTAAATAGAAATGTAAATCTGCTTCAGGAATAATTGGAAAATGTATGTAGGTAATAAGGTTGCAGTACAACTCATGTTTCTCATATTGGTCATAAACACAGAGCTTGCTTTCAGATCCATCATTCTTGTCATGCCTGCTGCTTCTAAAAATAAAATAATCTAATTTTTTTTTTAATAAGCAGTAATGGGAATAATGTCAGTTATATGGAGTTACTTCTTTCTGCCAGTACTTATATTTGTAATGTTTATTTTTAAAGTAATTTTTATTTATTTTTTTTATTGCAAACCACTTTTTATTCCTCCCACTAGTACAAGTACTGTAATAAAATAAAATGCAATTATGAAAGCCTTTCTGGTTTGAAATAACCTTTTTAGGAAACTAATGCAAAGGAAGGACACAAAGGGAATATGTAACCTTCTTGGAATACTACTATCACCCCTGAATAATTGCTAAGCAATGCACTCTGAGTACAAATGTAGAAGTGACTGAGTAAAAGTCAGAGCCCCTTTTGTGCCTGTTTTTTTGTTAGTAGGACACCCAGCTTGGACGGAGTTGTGATTTCACATTAAGAGGACATGACCAAGCTGCTAAAAGGCTTCTCAGTGTTCTGGATTGTTTTCTCTGTAATGCACCAAGTCCCAGCCAACCCTGAACACAAATTTGATGAAGATTCATGAATCAGTTGATCAGTGATCAGAGGAATAAGCTATTCACCAGCCCTGAAGATATTTATCAGGCTTCACCCTAAACACACTGCTTTGCCACATATGCAAGGGAGCAGGAAAACCAAAGTCAAAAGGGAACCTAAAGAAGGATGCCTTACACCTTCAGGGTTTTTATAGGTAACTGACTTTATAAAAGCCAGGCTGATTTTATTTATTTTGCACGTGAGCCTTTAGAACTCACCTGACACCATATACCTTACAAAATATGGGGTCTGTTGAAGAACCAAGATAAGCTACTGTTGTGTGCAAGTTCATCTTAAGATATTGTCCAGTTTTTATCTGTTGCATCAGATTATAGGCCAAATAACAAAAAGACTTTGGGGTTTCCATACATCTTGATTCCAGTTTGGATTGGTAACTGTTTTTAAAAACAGAATCCCCAAGGAAAACCTGGCACCACAGATATCTAAAGTGAGAACTGCCTGGAGGATGAACAGTAGTTAATGGCAGGTCATTACAAAAGCAGACCTCAGTTTGACATTGTTCTGACTTACTTGCTGCCTTGGTGCCAGCTGCTTTTGCAAGTCCAAAGGCCAATACTTGCTTCATTACCAGAGGGAATTTCAGGTATCTAATTAGCAGGTGCTGTGTTGGCCTGGTAACCACTGAAGTACTAAATTAAGAATCAGTAGAAAATTGAATTATTCAGATGTATAATGATTACAAGCATCACTTTTCTCACCTGTCAATTGCAATCTGTTCCACTGGCAAAACCAAAGTTTGCTGTCTGAAGAGTGCAACCCTTGCTGTAAACTGTTGGATGACATTGCAGGGATTTTTTGGAAAGGGCACCATATAGAGGAGTCTGCCCCTTGTTTGTTTTCCATGCTACCACAGTGTGTGCATTAGTAGCAGAGTACTAATTCCAGTTCTCAAGAACAAGTTTATGCTGTGCTATTTCAGCTCCCTGTTAACACTTTCATGCTCTGGTTATTTGCTGCATAACGATTTTGGTGATAGGAAGTGGTGAGTGCTCAGACTGTTGAGGCTGTTTAGGTCAACACTTCCATGTTTACTGAGATATTTATTTGGATATTGTTCACTAATGAAGCACAAAGGTGGAATTCTGCCCTACTTTGATTTCTGGGTGCTGCATGAAAAAAGTGACAGCTATATATAAAGCATGCAGAGTAGTGTGGTTTTAGCAGCAGTGGTCTGTGCAAATTCTCCTTCCATTGAGTTTTACTCAATTTGTGATAATTTTTGTTGCATTATATCAATGCTCAGGCAAACAGAGGCATCAGAAAAGAGGCCAGTAAAGCAGTGGGTTCTGCCTGTCACATGTAATTGTCCGCTCAGGGATTCTGCTGCTGGGCTGTGCCCTGATGTGCACACAGTGGCAGTGGCTGTAGGTGGCATAAGCACAAGCCAAATGGCATTCACTCACAGCCAGAGGAGGCTCAAGAAGGTCCAACATTTGTGCTAGCAGCAGATAACACCATGTTGTATGAGAGTGTTGGTCTGCTGTGGGGCAGGAAGGCTCTGCAGGGGGATCTGGATGGGCTGGATCCATGGGCCCAGGCCAGTGGTCTGAGGGTCAACAAGGCCAGGTCCTGGCTCCTACCCTTGGGTCCCACCAAGCCCTGCAGCTCCAGGCTGGGGCAGAGGGGCTGGAAAGCTGGGAAAGGCCCTGGGGGTGCTGGGGACAGCGGCTGGGCAGGAGCCCAGAGGGGCAAGAGGCCAATGGCACCTGGGCTGTGCCAGCCGTGGTGTGGCAGCAGGGCCAGGGCAGGGACTGTCCCTGTGCTGGGCACTGCTGGGGCCACACCTCAGATCCTGGGGCAGTGCTGGGAACCTCAGGACAAGATGGACATGGAGGGGCTGGAGAGTGTCCAGGGAAGGGAATGGAGCTGGGGAAGGGTTTGGAGCACCAGGAGGGGCTGAGGGAGCTGGGGGGGCTCAGCCTGGAGGAAAGGAGGCTCAGGGGGAACCTTCTGGCTCTGCCCAATTCCCTGACAGGAGGGGACAGCTGGGGGGGGTCGGGCTCTGCTCCCAGGGAACAGGGACAGGAGAAGAGGAAATAGCATCAAGCTGTGTAAGGGGAGGGTCAGGTTGAATATTAGGCACAATTTCTTCAACAAAAATATTGTTGAACCATGGAACAGGCTGACCAGGGCAATGTTTGAGTCACGATCCCAGAAGGGATTTGAAAGATGTGTAGGTGTTGTGCTTAGGGATGTGGTTTAGTGATGGACTTGGCAGTGATGGGAGAACAGTTGAACTTGATGATCTTTAAAGCCTTTTCCCACCTAAATGATTCTATGATTCTAACAGAAAGCTCATCTCTATTTTTCAAAGACTAACTGTTTTAATTGGGCCAGGTTTGGGATTTAGTGCTTCTACTGACCTGTGTTTTCTTCCTCCAGGAAGAGAAAATTGGATTAAAATCAAACTCAGAATAAAGTAAACAGTCTGAAAAACAAACTGAATTCTTCTAACACATAGTGTAAATGTTTTGCTATAGTTCTGACAATTACTGGTTGGAAAATGAAGGAAGGAATTAGAATTGGTTCACATAGCAGATACCTAACTCTGAAAAGGGTCTCGGGTACTCTTGTGCAAGTAATTACACTTAGACAATTAAAAACTTAGTAATGAGCTCAGTACAGACGGCTCTGTGATCATAAACAGATTAATTTTTTGTGTATACACAGATGAATGTACAGATGTGAGTCAGGGCCTTGTGCTCTCATCTTCATAATTTGCAGATGGAGGAAAACAATTCTGCAACTTTAGTCAAAATTACCCCATGGAAATTATTTTCCAGAGTAAATAATGTCTTTATGAACTTCTGCACAACAGTCAATAGCCTTTTGACAAAGAATAGGAAAAGCAGTGAGACACTGGAAAATTTCTGTGGTTCTGCCTGGGTTCAGTCCACAGCCTGAACTACCTCTGTACCCATTAAAATTTTTCTCTTCAGTTCCTGAAGTCTGATAGTGTTGGGTGTTCTCAGGAGATTATGCAAGTTACAGACAGTTTGTCAACAAGAAAATGCAGTTGTTTCTACCTGCTCAGAACCCAAGCAAAGCACAATATCCCTTTTATGTAACTTTTAAACAGGAGTGAGGCACAGTCAACTTCTGTGCCTGGCAGCAAAGTTGGCTTTAGAGTTGAAGGAAAAGCACTTGTGATCTGCAGGACAGAAATCCCTTGAAGAAAAGCTGTTTTCAATACTTCAGGAGGCATTTGTTACATTGAGCTCAGGAAATGTAGGCACAAAGTTTGCCTCACAGAGATGCAAGGGAAATCTCTCATGACTCAGAGACTTGGTTTTGACTGGATGTGGACCTCAGCCTTGCTGCACAGATTCCATCCAAGTCCCTGCTGCCCATGGGTGGGACCTGCTTTGCTTTACTTTTGGGTTCTTGGGGGAAGTCATTCCCTACTGTGGTTCTGTCTAGCCTCAATTTATTAATCTAAGGCTGAAACTAGTTATACTCCATAAATAAATTTAGCATAGCAGCTCTTTTAGCATTAACTTCTTAATCTCTTTTGTCTTTAGCATTAGATTTCTATGGGAGAAACATAGAGGTAGAGTTTCTGTTACTAATTTATTATATTCACATCCATATCTATTATCATAATCTCTCAGGGTGAGGAAATAATTCTACTCTAGGTCACAAAAAAGCCCCCTGGATTTCAGAAATTTAATAAATGGAAACATCAGATATATTTTGAAAGTTTAGGATGTCTCCTTTATAATTTGCTTTTTCTTACAGGAAGACTCATATTTAGATGAGATCTACCATGAAATAAAGGAGTCTACTTGTCAAAAAAATTACTGTTGGTAGTCTGACTCATATATGTAGATATGAAATGTGATGTTTATTCAACATAGATTTTAATTTTAACCCTTAACATGTGGCTTAAGAAGAAGGTGAAGAAAACCTCAGGTCACTCAGAGTCCTGGCTTATTTTGAATTTGTTTCAAATCAGTGCTCTTAATTCCACTGAAACTTGTCACACAACCTTATTAAAAAGGTCTTTGTTCCTTTCATTTTTGGAATCAGTGTTTAACTGCGATAGAGCAACAAATATCCCAGTCAAAATGGGAGTTTTGGTTTTTCTCTTTAAAAGGAAGTGATGAGGACATTGTGATGGCTTTTATAAGTGCAAAGAAAATGCAATTCACATCAGCTGAGCTGAGTTGTAAGAACAAGACTTGTATGACAACCTAAATGACAAAAAATTGTTTCTGTTTGAGGCCACTTGTATACACTGAGTGTATGAGTGTACTTGCATACACTGAGTGCCAAGATGAGTCAAGAAGGTCTAATTTGCTATTTAACTAGAAAGGAACAATTTCTTCAGTGCTCTCCATTGCAGCAAAAGCTATTATATTAGAAATAGTAAGAGAGATGTAGACTTGAGTCCCTCTTGCTGTTGTTACTCATAGCACATCCTGCTCCAAATGTATTTGCTGCTATGCTACAGTTAGATCCAGAAGTTATTTTACAGCTCTACATTATATATAAAACCCAGTTTACTGTATATAGCCTTAAACTGACTCCTCAGGTGCCCAAAAATACCAAGAGAACAAAGTACCTATATTTCCCTGGTTCTGAATTTTCAATGATTACTTCATTATAAAATAGCTAAAAGGTAGATTGCTTTGGTTTTGTTTTACCACACTTTAGTGAGAGTTTTAAAACACCCAAAACTAGAAATAGAAATGGTAATTGTGCAGCCATCTTACACTGTCTGTATTTTGGGTCCATGTGACAGGTTATGTAATCTGAATTTCATTATAGAAAAAATACCCCAAACCTCTTTGTCAGGATCTTGCATTTTTGTGGGATTTCCAACAGTGATAAAATAAAGCTGTGTGAATTTTAAGATTCTTGAGCTTGGGAGAGGTCAAACTATAGGCAAGGAAAGTTGCAACTTATGCATAAAGAAAAAAAAAATAATAATCAATTACTGCCTATGAAATCTTCACCAACCAAACAACCTTAATGGAAAATCTGCATCAAAGTAGATGCTGTCCAAAGTGTGGCCCAGCTTACTGAGAAGAGAAAAAAAAAAGGGGGCATGAAGTAAGTTCATGTTTTGACATTCACGTGAAACAATTTTATGGACAAATTTTGAGTAGATTCTGGGGAAAGGGTGTATGTTATGTTTAAAAAGTTGCATTCACTGAAGACTGGTTTAAAGCATTTAAAGAAAGAATATATGGAATATGCAAAACCATGTACACAAAATGTGAAAATAGAGAAACATGTTGGGTTATTCCCAACATGTAGGGTGGCCTAACTAGGCCAACCCCCTGAGTTCTTCTTGTTTTTTGTTTTATGAACGAAGCAGAGGAACTATTTTCGATCTTCAGGGATTGTTTATTATATCTCATCATAAGTTCTGAGCCATAGATGGTACAGGCTCTGCTCTCTTACAAACACGAGGCGATTCTGCCCTCAAGGAGACAAAATCTCCCCTTATATACAAAACAAACAATCCAATTATTTAACACTACGTATTCTAAACATCTATTGTTATTACTTTTCTACCAATAACTACTTATCTATCTATTCACATAACATGGCACTGTGGCAAACTTTACCCAGTAAGATTGTGCTCTTAACACTACAGAAAATGGAGTAAGTGAAGGATAAGAAGGGAAACTGAGGCAACGCCCACAATCCTCCATCTTGAACCTTCATTTACACCCCTAGTATATAAAACCTAAAAAATACATTTCCACTAAACAATAACTACTAACTACACTGCTATCTAATCACACTTGGGCTGTTTCCAACTCCTCAGAAAGCTTTGGAAGCTTTCTCCATGGACGGAGGTTGAAAGGAGCGCTTTCTTGAGGGTCAGGAGTCCTCAGGACAGGGAGAGAAATACTCCCTCCATCCTGGGTTCCCACAGAAACATTCCAGTTTTGGTAAACCCCGTCCTTTAAAAGCAGTTGGAAAGGCAATAAATGAGTTGCAATTACTCCTCTTGATATTTTCAGTCTAATCAAGTTTGATTTTTTTTTTCCCAAACTGTAGTAGAGCAAAACTACAATTAATGCTCAACCAGCAAGTGAATTGAATTATACTTGTAATTATACCACCTTGATAATGCAGAAGGATTCTGCACAAGACTGATTTTGTATTTAAAATGGATTTTTCTATGGGAAAAATCACTTCTTATCAAAAAATGTGTTGAGGAAAATTCTGTATGGCTGCTTTGGGCATAATGAGCAGCCCATCTCACATTCAGCTCTGGCATTGCTTCAGTGTATGACTTGGAAGAGTTGTTTGGCTTCTTTATCATTTGACTTTCTCAAAAGTTAAATTAAGAAATTCATATGCTGGGGGCTCAGAAAGCACATTAAGATTTTTTTTTTCTTAAATGTGGCAGTGACTGGCAGCCTATGCCATGATACTTGTTTAACAAAGAAGTAACAACATTTGCAGAGCAGGTTTTATTTCCTAGAAAATTAAAGCCTTTAAAGTTGTCCCTGTCTCTACCATCTTTTGAAAATCTTGGTCTCTGCAGCTACTTCTTGTGTTTGGAATCCAAAATCTCTAAATGAACATTTTCGTCACCACAGGTCACGTAAAATTCCCTGCTGATCTTTGAGGCTTTCATCTTCTGAAACAGCTTGCAAAGGTGTACAGTGGAAAAGTCACACAAATAATTCCCTAGTTTTCTTCAGTTTGCTTGTAGTATACATTTAAAATTGAGTTTTAAAAATTATAGTTGCTGTAGTTTGCAGTAAAACTTTTGGTGGAAAAAAAATACCTTTAAATCCCAAACCAAACATTTCAAAGACTTGTGCCTGGGGTTTCTCACAGAAACAAGAATGTTGTGGAATGCTTTACTTAGAAAAAGCTCCCAGGTGTCTAGGGTAAGAGGTGTTTTTAAAGGCAGGTGTTTCTTCCTCCAGGAATTATGCACTAATTACAAATAGGTTTCTTTTGTGATGTGACTCCAGAAGATTTATTCTAAGCCAGCACAGTAACAATGAATCAGAAGCTGTCTCTAACACATACTCAGAAAAATGAATTATGAGGTGATTTTGGCTGTTACAGAATGAAAAGGAGGAAATTGTGGCTGGTGGTGATGGCCTTCACATACACTCTAAAACACAGAGTAATTGCTGATGTCCATTTTCAGCAGAGACCTATAGATTTTTAAGTCCATATTATTTTCCTGCCTTTAGTATAAATAGTACACTCAAACCCATATTCTCCCTGTCCATAAAGAATGAAGAGGGACTTAACCTCTAAAAAATAATTGCAGCTGTTATGCTCCAGTAGTTACCTGAATTCACTGAAATGCAATAATCTCTGTCAGTCTTAAAAACCTTTACAAGTTTTATTCACTTTAAAATAAAGTGGCTTTGCTGGGCATATAGCATTGAGTGTTTTAGGAGTACAGCCAGATGTTCACATTTGCCTTTGAGAAATCTATGAAATGAAATTTAAAAAATAATTACTTCAGGTTACACAACTTCCAAAGCTCGATCTCATGCTATGATTTTATGACAACTGTGAACACACAGAGGACTTCCTCTCCTCTTTGATTCTGTGCCAACCTTGTGAGTTTTGAGTGAATTTTAACAGGAGGTGAAGAAACAGGATGGGATTGGAACAGCATCCCCTCTGAAGGTGGATGTCAATCCTCCAGCTGAGTGCAGTAGGAAAGTTCAGAGGTTTTGCATAAAGCACAGAGTGCAGGGATTCTGTAGAGGATTGTTGGGGTTTCTTGGGGACCTGTGAGCCAACATATTTTTTTCTCATCTCCCTCTGTTTTTTTTTTCAGAGGTAAGGTTACTTTTGGCTCTACATGAAATTGTTTTTTGGATAAAAACTTATACTTTGAGCATTCTCAACAATGCAAGCTTGCATCTGTGATCATTTCAGGTGTGTGATACTGTAAATAGCCAGAGAATTGGAAAGAATAAAGGTTGCATTTCTGTACTGCTGCAATTCCCTCAACCAGTACCTGTGCAGGAAGAGACACTCAATTACCAGTCAATCACAGGCAATTAGGAGTTCTGTTTTCAAGGTCTGGATAAATAGCTGGGTTTTTTAATGATGGGGGAAATAGGAAGTTAGAGTCTTTAGGCTACACTCTGCTGCTATTGTATTTTACAAAGAAACTGAATTACCAGACTGACTTGACCAATACGGGACAGATAACAAGTCTTGTTGATGTTACACAGGACAACCCTGCCTAATATGTTTAATCTACAGTTAATTTTGCAAATGAAAGAGGATATTTGCTATTAACCAATTGATATTTTAAATTAGAGAAGTAATTATAATTATGTGAAAATATCCTTAAACATTTCCTGAACACATCCCAGTACATATTATATAACTGCAAAAATCCTTCAGTCACTGAGACAAGTAGTGATACAGCACTACATATACCATAAAAATATTACCCAGACCTGCATGCTTTGAATGTGAATTCATTTGTAAAAACTGAGATTTCTGTTTACTGGAGCTGACCTTGAGTTAGCATTTTGCCTGTTTTCAGAGCTAAGATTATGAACTGGAAGTATTTGGCTATGTCTGCTAGTCTTCTGTTGCCACTTCATGTAGTACTGCATGAAGTACATTTTATTGTTGGAAAGAATATATTGCAATAATTTTTTTTAAAGTACTGTTCAGTGGTTTCACAGAACTTTTCTTTTATCTGACCACTCTGTTATTTCTTACGGTAGAAAAATACTGAGTCCACAAACAAAGCAGGAGAGAGTTTAAATGTAAAGAGGATTTACGCACTGATGCTACTAAGAGTTGTAGAATGAGTCTGTGCCATCATGTCAGGGAAATGCTTCCTGACAGTTTTGCCTCAGCTTCCCACCTTGGGAAGACCGACCTCTGATCTTCAGAACACGGTGATGACCACACACCTGGCTTTCTTATGGTCATTCTGCACTAGGGTCTTTCTATATACGATGGAAATAATTTCTTCTGTGTAGAAGTACAGCCCTGCTCCACTCAAGGATCAGGCTGCTTCCAGAGCAAAATGGGCTGCAGCTGCTGAGGAATATGACAAAGAGCTCCAAATTATCGCACCTTCTCCTCAGATCACCAGGGAAAATGTTCACTCCTAGCATTTTAGAGTTGTGCTACTGGGTATTGGTGATGGAGAGAGACGGGAAAAATGGGTGATCAGAATCTGATTTTACTGTGGGTTACATAAGCTTATATGCCATTCTAGGAAGGCTAGTAATTTTTTACTACAATGATTAAACTAAACATTATACAAACATACAAACTTATACATTTTTGCAACATCTCTTCTAATTGATTCAATCTTCTTCCCTGTTGCCACGTTGATTCAATTTCCTTGCAATCTTCCAAGCTCTGTATGTTTTTGCCAAGACATCCTGGCTATCAGCTCTTATGCTAATCAGGTCCAAAGTACTTTCTGACTTTACAATAACTAGGAAGCCTGCTTCTGAAAGGAAAAGAGGTCTGAAGGATTTTTCTTCTTGTTACAAATTGACATTTATGAAGTTACACTTTTGTCTGCAAGCTTTTGTTGAGCTCAGTTTGAGTGCTGAACCTTTCAATGAAATGAGGTTGCTTTCCATTGCTTGAAGACTTAAAACCTTGGTTTGGTGTGCCAGCTTCAAGGCAAATTCATGCCATATGGGAATTGAGCCATAATGGTAAAAGCATTCAAGGTTTTGTCCAGATTTTAGCTGTGTCACATTTGTCTGAACCGTGATCTTGGGAATAAGGATGTAAACTGGAACAAGTACAGATTTCTACAGTGCTTCATCAGTCCTCTGAGATAACTGCCTTTTAAAATTCTGTCTCTGTGAGATTTTTTACTTCATTCTGTAGGTTCTTTTGTTTCATGTCAAATGAGATGGTATTGAGACTGTTTTGTTTTATTGTGCCATGTACTACCTGTAAAATATGGAGACTCAGCTAGGAAGAGAACAAAGCGATTGTATTTTTAGTCTTATCACTGACAGTTCTTTTGCTAAAAACCTCATGTGGATAATCCAACTTAGAGTAGAGAAACTAGTATTATCAGTATAAGGTTTTCAAACTAAAGTCTGACACATTAATTACACTTGATAAATGGTCTGGTCTGAACGTAAAATCTTCAACAATGATATCCAGCAACTCATGTACAAATAATGAGCACAGTCAGTTAAAATCTGGTTATAAATGACTGTTTCATGGTGTTTTCCTCAGCCTGGAGGTGTTTTTCTGAGCCTCAGTGCTGTCTGACAAGCATGCTCTTGAAGAAAACCCCTCTGATTTTGAAATTGAAGATATTCTGTTCCATTCTCTCCCTTATGAACTTACTTTTTTACCTACATAACAGTAAATAAAAATATTCTGTGATATTGTAATAGCTGCCTCTGTGCTTTCCTATGATCTCTTGGTGTTTGTGTAAGTCTGGTATTAGAAAGTCACAGGAACATACTGTAAGGGAGAGTTGTTTCTTATAAATATACTAATCATGTTGTGAAAAGCAAAGAATTTAATTGTGCAGTACCCATAGCATAGGGACAATCTTTTAGTGAATACACTCTTTTTTTTTTAACCATATAAAATTTTTCTGATTATACACTTCATTTTGAGGGTTCCATGGGGGCTTTTTCCTGTATTTCCCTTTTTATTTCTTCCTGAAGTCACACTTACTGTCTTGGCCTTTTTGTTCAGAGAAATAAAACAGCAAATGTTTTGCTTTCCTTTATAGTTTGCTGTTCTTACTGCGGAAAAATCATATTCTTAATGCACTTAATTGCTGAAAAATACAAGGTGCTTTTAGTGCAAATGTATCCTCTGCCAGTTAGGTGGGATAATGTCCAATTGACCTTCCCTGGATTTTTCAATTGGCACTGAACACTGGAAATACTGGAAGTTATTCTTTCATTTATTTCACTGCTTTATGGCTGCACTGTGTATTTTTTTTTTCCTGATGGTGGCACAGATGTAACAATGCTTTTACTGCATATTTTTTGTCACAGTGCTCTGGCATCATCAGGTCCCAGGGATTCCCGGTGCTGGATGTTTTCTGGATCACTGGAAAACACATCCCTAAAAAAGTCTTTAATATTAAACAGTTTCTTAGTGAGGAGAGACTTGTGACCTGTCTTCAAAAAAGCATGAGTGTCCTCTGGCATGAACTTTCTTCTCATCTGTTAATTCAGTAAACATGTTTAATGCATAAATACAAAGTCTGTCATTCTGTGGCAATATCCACAGGGGTAGCTCATAACTTCAAAGGTGGGCACAACGCTGCAGTGGCACCTGAGACTTGGGAGCTTGGAATGCCTCTGGGGATGAAGGGAACAGAAAATGGCCATGGGCACCTGCTCTGCCTGAAAAGCCCCTCCATAAATAACACCAGCACTGCTGGGGGCAGCAGAGCAATCTGTGATCAGCATGAAGAAAAAAATCCAGAAATCCATAGTGAAAATACAGGATTTGGTATTTCATTTTATGGAAAGCATCCACAATCTTGGGCAAGAGAAACAACCACCAGAACCATTCTTGAGGGAACAAAAGTTTGCATTGGGTGCTTGGTAGCAGAGCATGCAGGCCACAGAAGGAGAGTGAACTAAGCGTGTGCTCCTGCCTGGACCTTGGGAATTTCCAGCCAGGAGCTTGGGAATACTCACTGGTGGATTTAAGGAGGAGCAGTTCTACTCTCTGCATTTGTTTTTGATGGAAGAAGATCAGGACTCACACTTGTTCTGCCTGTGTTTGTAGCATGAGCAATTCAGTAGTTACTCTTCTTTATGCTGCTTTTCAACACACTTAAGCTTTGCACAGGCACAGAGTGCTGGGTGAGAAGATCTGATCCAGGCTGAAAATTCACATCTTTCCATTGGTATGGCACTAGCTGACCATACCAGTCATTTATCAACCACATAAGAAATTAACCTGAATGACATATGGAAATGGACTGGGCAGAAAATCCAATTAAATTCAATATATTCTCCAAAACTCCTCAACTTCTACTTTCTAGTGAGCCTTCTGAAACTTCTTACTCTGATTTTTATTCTCTAGCCATTTTCAGTATTTATCTTAAACACAATTTCCCTTCCACTTAGAGTTCTCTCAAAAGCTTTGGGGTTTGACTCTCCCAGACATTTTCTTCCAAATCTCTCACTTCCAGGTCTGCTCAGCTAGCTGCAGAATCATAGCTTGGACCTGTGAAAGAATTTCATTCTGTTTGAATCCACAGACAGAGATGGTATTTTTTCTTCAATAAACTCAGGTCCAGAGAGGAAAATAATTTTTATGGCGAACATGTCTCGATCCCTGCTTAAGATCCCTACTATAATGACAAAGTCACACTCAAAACTTCCAAAGCAAAACTAGGAGACAAGAATACAGGCCACATGTATGCTAGTTTTTCTTTCATTTAGATGGCAAACAATTCATAAATCCTTAACTACCCCTGCAGTAACTGCAACCCACTGTAGTTTGCAGTGAAAAATAAGTCTCTCTGTCAGTGTACTCTATTATCAAAAAACTTCTCCCCTATTTTTTCCAAGCCACAAAAATCTCTGTAGAGTAGGAGTGAGACTTTCCAAGGCAGAAATTATACTGAAGTGCCCATCCTCCACCAAAAACTATTATGAATTGGAAATGTATGGGCTGTCCAGTCCTTTATGTACTCTAATAAAACTGCCTTAGGGTTTTGCTAATGTAAGCAAACATTCAGGGATCTCTGCATAATAAATCAGTCACTGATTGGAAAGGGATTTTCCTAGAAAGGGGGCTTTGACAATGCAGAAAACAAAGACTCTTTCCTCTAAATTGTGGCTATGCAATCTCAAAATGTAAAATTATTTAGATGAGATGGTCGGTGCACACTCAGTCACTTTGCAGACAAGACCCAGCTGGGTGGGAGTGTGGATCTGCTGTGGGGCAGGAAGGCTCTGCAGGGGGATCTGGACAGGCTGGATCCATGGGCCCAGGCCAGTGGTCTGAGGGTCAACAAGGCCAGATCCTGGCTCCTGCCCTTGGGTCCCACCAAGCCCTGCAGCTCCAGGCTGGGGCAGAGGGGCTGGAAAGCTGGGAAAGGCCCTGGGGGTGCTGGGGACAGCAGCTGGGCAGGAGCCCAGAGGGGCAAGAGGCCAATGGCACCTGGGCTGTGCCAGCCGTGGTGTGGCAGCAGGGCCAGGGCAGGGACTGTCCCTGTGCTGGGCACTGCTGGGGCCACACCTCAGATCCTGGGGCAGTGCTGGGAACCTCAGGACAAGATGGACATGGAGGGACTGGAGAGTGTCCAGGGAAGGGAATGGAGCTGGGGAAGGGTTTGGAGCCCCAGGAGGAGCTGAGGGAGCTGGCAGGGCTCAGCCTGGAGGAAAGGAGGCTCAGGGGAACCTTCTGGCTCTGCCCAATTCCCTGACAGGAGGGGACAGCTGGGGGGGGGGCCAGGCTCTGCTCCCAGGGAACAGGGACAAGACAAGAGGAACAGCCTCAAGCTGTTGCCAGGGGAGGGTCAAGTTGGACATCAGGAGGAATTTTGTCATAGAAAGGGTGGTCAGACATTAGAAGGGGCTGCCCAGAGAGGTAGTGAAGTTCCTATCCCTGGAGGTCTTCAAGTAATGACTGGATGTGTCACTCAGGGCTGTGGGCTGGTTTACAAGGTGGTCACAGGTTGGACTTGGTCATCTTGGAGGTCTTTTCCAACCTAAATAATTGTATAATTCTATTTAAATATACACACTTCTGCATCACTCCATGCTTAGAAAATATTCTTCATCATTCAGCTTATACCTTCCTGTGAAGTTTAAAGCAGAGGTGCCTTATCAGATCTAGAATCTTAACAGCTGTAGCTGAAGAATCCATTGTGTTGCTTGGTTTTCAGTCCCTGCTGTCAGGGCTGCACACCAGAAATGCTCTCAGGACAGAGAAGATGCCTTAACCAGTTCTGGTGTGTGTGCTAGAGCCTCTCTGTCTGTATTGTCCCCTTGTGTTATGGCAAGGACAGTGGGCCTGTCACAAAATTTCAAGTAATTTTATAACCCTTTTCAGAACTGTACATGAAGTGAAAGAACTGCAGAAGACAGGTCTTCATTCTGTCAAATGAACAAAGCCACCTGTAAGGTTTTTTTATACTTCAAAGTAGTATAAAATATTTTCCCCGCCTCTCATCAAAGAGTTTTGGTAGTTGCCTTTCAGAAAGAAAATAAATGGAATGACAGGTGAAGAGGACAGCAGGGTTTGCCTAGCAGTGAACAGGATGCCATGAAGTCAATTAGTTTATGAAGTCAATCAAATGTCCCCCTGTAGCCTAAGCTGGCCAGCCTTGAGTGAGCAGACAGAAGAGGGTTCTGAACCAGCACTGTCTCAAGAGATCAGAGTGTGACTGCAGGCACAATTTTAAGCCATTAATTTAATTGCTGGAGTGAAGAATCAATCTGAAATCCCCTCTGCTCAAGGGACAAGTGTTGATCTTACTGAGTCCTCCACAATATTTCTTTGGTTTGCTGTAGAGGGAATGTTTCTCTGTTGAAGTCAAGTCATAGCCCAATAGTTCACCTTATCAAGTAAAGATATTGCAAATAACAATTCTTTTATCTTAAAAATTAAATATTGGCAACTAAAACCTTGATATTTTCACTTAGCATTTCACCTGTCCTTCCACTGCAAAGATAAAGGGATTGCATAGCAAAGCCATTGCGGGCCAAGATGTGCTTATTGTTTGGGGCTCTTTATTTGAGAGGTGCTGTGATGTAGAAGAAAGAGGATGGTTCTTCTCTAGGTGTAACTGCACATAATAACTGCTGCAGAGTCACTAATAGCTCAAATGTTCCTAGAAAAGAAGAGACTAAAACAAAGATAGAATTAAAAAAAAAAAGCGGAATCTGATAACCTATGCCAATTACGAAAATTGATTATTTTTTATATAAATCTTTTTTTATATCACTATTTCTTCTTGGCAGAGAATTAAGAAGGAATTGAATTCTGCTTCCAGTTTTACCTTCTCAGTTTAATTCAATGTTTGTATCAGATTTAGATAGTATTTCTTTTTATAAAGCAAAACATTTTATTTCTGGGTGAATTTAAACAATTCTTTGTACTTGCAATGTTTTACTCAAAGTGTTTCAGTCAAAGAGGATTTCATAAGAGAAGGAAGAATGTTTTTGATTCTTTTATTTGGCAATAACTGATTTTCTTACAGTATTTTCCTCTTACTTCTTTCCCCATTACTCAGTGTTTCCCATTCATCATCTCTCTTCTTGTGCTCCCTCTCTCCCATTCCTTTATTAGAGTGTTATGAATCTTTTCTTCCTCAAAAACCTGGGAAAAAATTGTCAGGTTGCTCTTGTTATCGTCTCTTTGTGTCACACAGAGTAGTAATTTTCCATCCACACAGATTACACTTTTTGGGTTTCTCAGAATCCTCAGCCATGAGAATGCGATAGCTCACTGTCACCACCTCGCGGCACCAAACCTGGCTAATCAAGCTGCTGCTCCTTTTTGCACCTAGCAATCACAGTTCAGCTGCAGCATTTCTTCAAAAATGAATGTCTCGCAAAATGAATATTCAAAGCATCTGCTGGCTTTTGACAGCTTCTGAGAACTATTTTCTTCAGCTTGAGTCCTCTTAATGCTTAACATCCTTTTCCTTAAATTACAGTGTGGAAAAGGAGGAGGGGAAAGAAAAAGTGGACGAAGCAAACGGAAATAAGCACGCAAAATCTCTTTTCATTAAAGTCAGGCTTTTGATGATTTTTGTCCAAGGGTGAAAGAAACAAGGGGGGGAAAACCATGGAAAGGGGCTTTTTAAAGATGAATTATTTGAGTGGTGTGAGATTGGGGAAGGGATAAACTAATCTAAACTCACCTATACATTTCTAAATACTCTTTATTTTTGCTGTCATGAGGTGGTTTACAGTTGCCAGCCTAGACGGTGACAGCTCATTATTTCAAGCCTTAGGGTGTTCTCTCTGCCTCCTGAACCACACTGAGATGCTGCCAGGGAGGTGTGGTGGCAGGGGCACCTCCATGTTTTCTGTGCCAACCAGGATCCAAAAGGAAACAGAATCCTATTATTTATGGAAGGCACCCAGAAATGGTGGGGGCGAATATTCTGCAGGGCAGTGTTACCTCCCTGAGCCACCTGCCAGCTGTGCACTGGAGGGGTGAAAATTTCCGCATCATTTTGCAAACAAGACATGTTGTTGCCTGCTATGGAGAGGAAGAAAATTACAGTGACAAATGATAATGTTGTTGACTCCCTGGTAAGGAAGCGGAAGCTTTATTTCTCCACAGTCAAACAAACAAATTCTTTTGTGTCTAATGAATAGCTTCAGCTCCAAGTCAAATAATTGCAGACAAATTCTGTTTAATATATCAAAGCTGAAAGCAATCTAAGTCCCCAAACTCCATCAGTTCATTCTTTGTGACCTTTACTGCACAAATTGCAAGAAGAAAAAATGATATGGAAAAAAATCTCATAATGGATCATGATGCTTCATGAACTCTGAATATTCATAATGAGAACATAATATCTGAGGTTGCTTTGGGACTGCAGCCTTATGTCACACCAAATTTCTAATGTAAGGAGCATGGGTTTTTTTAGTATCATTTATTTGCTTGGGATAGGGACAGCTATCAGGGAATTCTATTACTTGATCTGAGAAAAACTCATTTAGGAACAACTGTGTGGATATACCAACTTTTCTACCATTTCTAGTTCCAAGACACCTGTATCAATGCTATCATTGATGCAAGCATTTTCCCCAGAGACCAATTAGAGAAAATATTAAAGTTTCAACATTGGTTCGAAGAAGATTTGGATCTATTATTGTACTGCTTTTGTCATCCATGACTGTAATGGTGGTTTTGTACCTGTGGGTTTTCAGTGTAAATGAATGATTATATCTTATGCCTCAGGCAACTAAATTTCTCATCATCACATTAAATACTAAAGGCTGATTTTCTGCATCGGATCCACAACATTTGTCAGCATTTGCCTAAAAATCTTTGCCTGCTGTGGAAGTCAGAGTGGTATCAGTCTGAGTACCACCATGCTGAAATTTAGGATGTGGCTCCAACATTCTTGATTACACCTGCAATAAGGTAGGATATATAGGTTTTATGAGAAAAATCTATAGTTTCCCTACTTCAAGAAAAAGAAGACATAATTAAGAGCAGATAAATAACAGTATTAGCAGTGATTAAGTATCATACCCTCACTCAGTGACACCACACTTCTTATCTCAAACAAGAATTTGGTTCAAGTGATGTTTCAGAATTAACTGTTGTCCTCCACTTCCTTCTGAAAGATGAGGTTTAATCTGTTTTCAAGGAGCTGTTCAAGGTCTCATTGTACAATTAATTTAATCTAATGTGATTCCCTAATCACCTACTGTATATGAAAGTGGATACAGAAAAGTGCATTTGTCCCTGAAAATATTACTTATAACCTGTGGTAGTTATTTAATGATTTTAGTGAAGGATTTGATAGCTGAGCATCTGAACAAGGGGCAGGAGAGCTCTGATTTTGGTCACAAGAGAAACTGAGCTGTGTGGTTGGCAATTCCAATTTTTCAGTCTCTTCCGGGTAATCTGTGCTCTTTAGCCTTTCATTTACTAATTTTCTGGGTAACCAGAAAGTAAAAACACTTCCCAATTGTCTGATGGTTTTCTAAACAGTCCTCCAGTGTACATGAAGTGGAAATCTAAGGAATCATTGCTCTTTTCTTCCTGCCATTTCTGCCTGCTCTTCTTTGCCAATGCAGTGACACTTTTGCATTAGTCCTTCCTCTGTGTTGTGTGTCTGTATCTTAAAAGCCTTGCTTTCAAAAGCTGTCAAGTTTCCTTACCACATCGTCTTTGCATGCCCAGCTTATCAGTGGGGTGAGTGAGAAAGCCTGAAAAATAGAAGAGAAGCGCTGAGAAACTCTGATACTTGTGTGGGTATTATTTTCCTCCCAGCTGATTCCTGCAGCAGCAAGTGCCAGGCATTTGTGTGACCATCAATCCCTCGGTAGAGATCATTAACAAAAGCTTCTCCAAGCATTGCATATTGTTAGTGTAACTTAATGACTTCTTGGGCACAAGACTTACTATTTCGCAGATTCCAGCATGATGATTTTTCTTCCCTCATATTTCTATTGTATAAAATAAAACTTGAATCCAATGACTTCCTGCTAATAAAAAAGTATTAGGCTGTTTGTTAATATAAGGAACAGATTAACTGAATCAGTTCCACATGTTCCTCAGCTCCATTTTAGTGGATCATAAATGTTTCTCAGCTTTGCTTTTTCAGGCTGTCCTCTGCCTCCAAAAGGAAAAGAAAAGCCCTTGGGGGGTAGAGAGAAAACTCTATCTAAGGAGCAAATAGAAACTTAGGGAAGGAAGTCTTAGCTTTGGATTTCTGAATTAACTGGTTATTCACTTCTGGACTAATTGTACCTAAGACAGAAGAACCTAACAGGGGGACCTGTGCTTTAAAAAACCCAACAGGGACACATGATTTTTCTGGCTAGGATCAAAGATCAGTATGTTCAAAAGCCTCAGAAAAGTTGCTTGGTCAAACAGGCTGGAACTATTTTTAATCCTCTTTGATCAGGGCAGACAGCAAAGATGGGTCTTTTGGGGCCTCTTTTGGAACCATCTTATTTCCTCTAAATGCTTCCTGCAGTGAGCTGCTTGTTAAATGTCAGACTCAAAGTTGAGAAAAAGATATTTCCAGAAGACTGGAGTTTTCTGTATGCAAATATTTCTACTATAAAGCAGATTTTCAAGGGTAGTAGTATTTATTCAGCCAGCAGCATTGCTAAGGGAATTAGTATACAGTGACGACATCCAGTAAACCTGACACTTTAAATACCAGGCACATGTAATGAACTCCCTTGAAAACAGTCTCCATAGATAAATAGCTATAAAATGAATGGTGCTGGATAGTAAATAAATATGAAGGCATTATGCTACTGCTGAGCAGATAAAGGCTTAAACTGTTTACAACAACTCACTGTAGACTCCTATCCTGGTTCTGCATGGAAATAAAAATCTTCATGAAGTATGCAGCCCATGTTTGCAGACTGATAGTGTTGAATGAAGCAGATGAAAAGGGCAATTACTAGAAACTAGTATTAAACATTTCTGAAATGTATACAAGCTATAAGAATTTATGAATCTTGCCTATTACTCTGTGCTAGTCCTTCAGCTGCAGAAGCTTGGGATACTTTTTATTTCCCTTCTGAAACTCAGTCATGCAATTTAATTGGTTTGAATACCATCATATGGAGCTGGATGAAAGGAAGATGCCTTTCAACGTGCATGGGGCATTCTCTAGGACTCTGGATACCAGAAAATTGAGTATTTGTGTTTACACCACTGCACTTCTCTGCAATTTCATTTCTACCTTCCAACACAAAGATGCTCCGAGTTGTGAAGAGAGGTCTGCTTAGGAGTAGTTTCAAAGGAGAGGCTCTGTCACACCACTCTATGTCATTTCCCATAGAATTTCCTATAGAATTTCAATGAAGCTGTCTGGAGAAAAGGGAGAAAAATATGTCTGAAGTAGCCTTACTTCCCTCTTAGGCTTTCCAGTGGGCCTCATTCCCAACATAAAAGCCTTCTGAAGTGACCCACTGACACAGAACAATCTCCTATTTTGCAAACATATGGTGATGTTGTATTGCACAGTATTCTGTTTGTTTAGTTATTATTTTGCACTGGGTGGGTTTGTTGTATCACGTGGTTCGTTTCTCACGTACCCACCCCCCGAAACCATGGTGATGGGTTACCTGAGATGTCTCCTCCCTTCGCCCCTCCCATCAGGTGTGTCATTGGCCATGACCTCTCCCTGGCCCCTCTCCCTGGGTTTATCCCAGAGGGACAAAGCCCTGAGCCCGCTCTCTCTCTCCTCTTTTTCCTCCAGGACGCTACATGAGTTGTTTTACAATAAACTGTGGGACTTTTAGTCCCGAGAGAGAGCGCTTCTCATCTTTTGCCTTTGTCCTTATTGGGGTTGTTAAACCTGGGGTGCCGAGCTAGCCAGAATCAGACCTCGGCCCCCCCCGAGAGAGAAAACATCCCGATACAGTGAGAAAAAACTTGGGATAACAGGGAAAACGCAGAAAAACTGCTAAAAATCCTAGCAGTGGTTGTCTTGCTCTTTTTTCTCAGTAGTCTGGTGGTGAGAGACTCACTGTGCCCTATTAAACACAGTGACTTAAGCCTTTCCAAATACAGTAAAGGACTGGAAGCAGGTTTATGCTGTCCAATTTTTGGGGGAATTTAGTGTTGGATGGACCTTCTAGTGTACCGAGTCCAGTTTACTTGTTGTGACAGGCTTGACACATTATCTACTATGAAAAATACATCTTAGATCTTCAGTCCAGCAGAGTTTTTCTCAGCATTTATCAGGACAGTGTTTCAGAGGAATACTTTTCTTCTGTTACAGATCTCCTTCCTCTTATCTCCTCTTCCTTATCTACATTTATTTATATTTTCACTCTATGCCAACATTATCTGGTAACTTAAATCATCCTCTCCCTGCACAACACATTGCTGATGGAGAGGACATTAAGATGGATACTTTTTTCATTTATACAAATTACCCAGGACATCCATAGGAGTTCAGGATTCAGCTCATTTGTGTTTAGTATTTTTCTCAGACTTCATATACATCACACAGGACAATGGCATCTCCATAAATGTAATAATTACATTAGGTCTGAAATGTAGCTCTAGCTTGTCTCCAGAATAAATGCTGAAATTTCTATGAATGTAATGATATGATCTGTGGGGTCTGTAAGTAATGTTGGAAAGAATTGGAAGTGCTTCTCTGAAACATATTCATAACCATGAATTTGGAGAAAAATGCTTGCCCTGTGACTTCCCCAGAGCTCCAGCTTTATGAATTTCCTAGTACTTCCCAAACAGGGATATTGATCCTATCTCTGGGATACCCCAGGTCCAGCACAGTCAAGGAGGCCTGGTCCTTACCAGCTTTGCTGGAAACAAGCTATGTGCATTTGTAAGCCCTTGGTTTCTCTGAGCACTCTGGAGACTTCATTCTTTTGAAGCAGCTTCTGTTTTCATGCATATTCCTGCATTCCATATTCCACACTGGGCAGATAAATTTATTTAGTAACACACCACAGGCCTGGAGCACCCCTAACCCATCCCCTGGTCTCTGGGAATGAGACAGCCAGCTGTAGATGTATGAACTCAGCTAGTGAAGGAGCAGAGGACAAGCTGTGTTTCCATAAAAATCTAGTCCCTTCTGAATGAGCTGGAATCATCTCACACCCAACATATTGTTTGATCTTGTGTGTTCTCTTGTTTCAGAAGTAATGAAGGCTGGCCAGTAATAAGGCAGAATGTTCCTGCTAAATCTGTCTTTTAAATGTTTGGGTAAATAAAGATACCATAGGCAAGGTCTGAAGCACTGGCACTGATCCTGGTAAATCCTCCACCTTCCAGATGCAAGGATTTGTCTGTTTAGAAGCATTTCCTATTCTTTGTGAAGGAAACATATTCCCAATATATGACTGTAGCAGATCTACTCTTGTGTATCTTACTGTGCACCAATATAGCAGTCAGTCCCTACTTTTCTTTCTTCCAGCTGTGTGAAATGCAGGAGAGGGATTTGAGCAGGATGAGTTACCAGCATCTGGATGGTCAATCCAACATCTGCCTTGGGGGTTAGAACGGTGTATTTGGTTTGTATTTAATTCATGTGAGCCAGTTTAAATATCCTTTTGTGTCTTTTAAATGTTGTATGCTCCACCTAGCCTCCACCTTGTTTAGCAGCATAAACAACCAGATTACATTGGTTAGTTGTTGAAGAAATTAAAGCAAACCACATGAGTCAATAGACTAAAGCTTTCAGTCCTTTCTTGAGTTTCTTTCTTTCCCAAAAGCAAAGTTTGCTTTCTTTTCCCAGAAGAAGTGTCTTGTCTTCCAGGACTTTTAATTTTGCAAAGCCTAGATTTGGACTCCAACACGCAGTATCCTGTAATAATTCAATTTTGTCCTCTGGATATCTTAAATATTTTAAGTATTTTGAGTTGATGTTTTTGTTACTAAAACCTGTGACATATTTCTGAGTCACCCAGGTTGGAATATGGAGGCTGAGTGGTTAAACAAGATGAGTTCTGTATCCAGGTTTCTCACCTCCACATCTGGGGCTTTCATCCTCCAGGGCTGTAGCACCCATCTTCACTCTGCTTCTAAATTTCATTTGTTATTCTTGCTGCATTGCCCACGAAGAAAAATGGCAAGTGGTGACAACTGTGTTTCTGGCAACCAACCAGCCTCTCATGTTGTATAATTTTTCCTGTTGAAAAGATTCTACTCCATCACTTGCAGCTGTTTATCCCTAATTACTGTGCTTTAAATTAACTTCATCCTGTTCAGGAATACATCCTGCTACTTTCTGAAGTATAAATGGGTAATTCTAGGTAATGTGAACATATTTTTTTAACACTTATACTTACCTTATTTTCTGAGTATCCAGTACGAGAATTGTTTTCTACTGCTCAAGTCCTATGTGTTATGAATTTTACTTAATGCAGCCCTAAGCAGCTGACTTTGGCCATTGCTATGGATGTTGCTGTTTGCTAAGTTAATATTCATACACAGTTTCACAAGATTTCTGGGCTTGGTTTAATCTCACCAAATAGAAAATGTTTAGTATATTTTGCATCACTAAAATAATGCTGGCAAGCAATAGAATTTTATTCTAGAATTCTATTCTAGCTCTATTCTAGCTGTTGAGGTTGACTGTAGGCATATTTATTCGATATTTTATGGCAGAAGTAATAGTGTAAGTATGTTATCTCTTTGTGCCAGATATTTAAATTTATGTAAACTTCTCAAACAATTTTCTCTGCAAATGAGGAAATGCAGATATGTCATCAAATCAATTGCTTATCTCTTGCAGCTGGAAGAATTTGGACTGTGAATGATAAACTCCCCTTTCTTTCTAGCACAGTTGCAAATCCTGGTGTCTCCATCCATTCACTTCCTGCACGCCTCTCTCCCCTTGAATTTAAACTCAGCATGCTCTTTTCATGTAAGACTGTAAGCTACCCAGAAAAACAAACACACAGTGTGTCTTAATAGTGTAAATATGTTGAACAAATGGAGTATGCTGGGATGAAGATTCTTGAAGCAAATCTTAGCAGTAACTCCTTGCATTTTGGCCTGTCACAGGCATTCCCTGGGCATTATCACTACAAATGATGCAAGTCTGAAGTTCAGCTGCAAGGTTAACAGCTCAGGAAAACTTCTAGCAGTTTCCCACTGTGTTTCTTCCAGTGCAGAGGATTTCACTGTGATAAAATGCTGGTAAACCTTAGACAAGTGTCAGCTATGCTGACAGAGGGAAAACGGGAAGGAGGGACTGTGTGTTATGTGCTAAAACTGCATTTTTTTCACACAATGATTAGAAAAGAAGTTGGTGGTCCCTATTCCCTGCATACAAAGCCCCTTTGGTCATGCTAAAATGATGTGCCATTCACTTTTCACTTGGCAGGGTTTTACTTGCCTCCTTTCTTCCATACTTTTTTATCAGCAGTGACATTGCTGCCAAACCCTGTGCACCTCTGGGTGCACCTCAGCATGTCTGTCTTGTACATTTGCTAATCATTTGCATACAACCGTATAATTTAGCTCAGTATGTGCATACTGAGCAGTGGGGAAAGGCTTGTAAGTGAGGGGCCAAGGACCAGGACCTTGGTAAGAACAAGGTGAGAATCCTTCCAGGTTCTTTTTTTAAATCAGGAAAAAATTGCCTTTCACCTGAGGAAAGGATATGCCACTTGGCTCTGTGGTGAGCACAGCAGAAACACAGAAGTGTTTGCAGCAATGGACAAGAGAAGGGGTGATCAGAATACGTGGCCCTTGCTCCAGGTCCAGCTCTTTGCCCTTTAAGGCAGGCATGGTTGTGCAAAGCCACACATTTGGTCTGAGGTTCAATAGGGCTAAGCCCTTGGGTCACACCAACCCCCTGCAGCTCCAGGCTGGGGCAGGGGGTCTAGGAAGGGATGTCAGGCATTGGAAGGAGCTGACCAGGAAGTCAGTGGAGTCTCCAGCCTTAGAGATGTCCAAGGAATGACTGGATGTGGTACTCAGTGCTCTGGGCTGGGTAACAAGGTGGGATTGATCAGTCTCAGAGTGGACTCGGTGATCTGTGTGCCTGTATTTGTGTGAGTTTAGAAAAATCACCTGCAAGCAAAATATACGTAGGATTTTACTATCTAGTTGGTGATTCTAAATTCTTAAAGAAAAGAAACACTAAACTTTTCAAATGTATGAAATAGGTTAAATATCATTTTGCTGCTCTGCTCAATTACCCAGGCCTTGGGTTTCAACCTTGAACTCTTCATAGTTGCCATCAGGAAAGTGAACATTTCCAAAAACTGCTTTTCCTAATAATTTGTTGTCACTATTTGCATAAATAATTTGATACCTTAAGTGATTAAAGTGGTGAGTATGGAAACACATGTTTTCCATGCAGAACTTTGGATTTTAATGGTTCAGGACATTTCTTTCTTTCATAAATACAATAATAAGGTACATAATCACTATCCCAAATAAACCTCAAATATGAAACATGCCAGAAGATAGGCCATTTTAAATAAGTCTACAGAAATTAAAACTACTTGTGGAATTTGTTTGTGAAAGACTGTGTGGGTGTAAACAGCTTCAGTTGGGATTTGTGTTTGCATTTTTATTAACACACTGTGGATTTGGGTTTTTTTCAAATAAAATACACATGTATTGAATACTCTTCAGAGATAAGCACTGTCCTACTAAAAAATTATCCTGACAGAAAAATTTTAGAGTAGAAAGGGAATCGGTGTAATATGGAATTCCCTTTGGCATAACCAATCTGTTTTATATTGACTTTGATTCAGAGGCTAAACTACATTTAAATATTTTACAGCAATACTGCCTTTAAGTGGGTTATAAATAATTCACTCAATAACTGAACAGAGGTCTCTGTGGAGTGCAAAGTCTCTATATCTTAATGAGTAGATTTAATAGAGTAAAGCAAACTTCCAAGCTTTCAGCTTAGGAAAACAGATTACAGGAAATGTGACATGCTGCTCTGTATAAGAGTAACAGAACTAGAAATAAAAGCACAGAGAGGGCTTTTTTGCAATTATTTTTGAGGAGTCACAATGCACAGTAGCAAGGCCTGTAACATTTTGCTGCCAATTATTTCTATAGAAAAGCTGAGATTTTTATTTTCTTGCATTTTTACACATATTTTAAATTTCTTATATTTGAAATCTTAATAATCTTTATACTATAAAAATATGTATCTTGAGTTAAAAATCCAGATTGTCAAATTCTAGAAATTAATCTAGCCATGCTGACCTAGGAAGCTTTAAACAAAACCCAAATTCAAAAAAGAGACAATCTCTTCAGCCTCAGCATCTTCCCTTCCCTGACTTAACACTAAGACAAGGTAAAATTACAAAATAACCCAAATAAAGGAACAAAACCTCAGAAATAATTCTACAAAATACTCAGAGCTTTTGACTTTTTGTTATAAGAGCCAGAAAGATACAGTGAGTTCCATATGATGTGCTCCTCTAAAAATCAGCAGTTTCACATAAATACTCTTCAGTATATGGCAAAGATGTAGAAATGCCATAACTCCAGTTATTCTTGGTTTCCAGTTTTGTTACTGTGCCAGTTATCTCTGTTTTAATTGTAATGTAAATATTTTCTTTTGTGTGAAGACTGCAGACCTGTACATAGCTGCATAAAGTAAGAATGCTAGATGATACTGCAAGCCTTTTCCTAATATTTATAGACTTCTTGAGGTTGTTTCTATTAGAAAATTAAACTAAAAATAGAAATTAAATTAGTGTTAAAAAGTAATGTTTAAACAAAATCTTACGGTTCAATTGTGTATAAATTTATTGTCAAAGAGTAATAAAATATTAATAATATTGCCATTATTTAAAGGCTGCTGATTTTCTAATACCTATGTGAGGAATACAGAAAATTTCTTTTATTGTGGTTTTTGTCAGTTCTAAGGTAATTTAAAATATAGCTCTGTTCTGCCTCCCTTTATGATGTGTCTCTGAGGTGAAGCAGGACAAAGACGGTCTTGAGTAAATAAGAAAGCCAAAATGTTGTGAGAAGTCACCAAATAAAACCAGTGCTAAAGTGTCAAAGGCAAATGCCTTCAAAGTTTTGAGTAACTCAGATTGTACCTAACTAGAAAAGACAACCCATCAGCAAAGATCCCAGGGAAACCTCTTAAGAGTGTGTCCTCAGAAGAATAGTAAAACAGCAAATGCTTGCTATTGTTTTTTCCTT